>PJEM01012180.1:0-48799 GCA_004023845.1 Helogale parvula
CCCTGCAGCCACCCCCCCCCCGCCCCTCCCTGGCTGCGCCTCGCCTTCCACCCCAGGGCCTTTGCATCTGCAGTTTCCACTGCCCATAATGTTCTTCCCAAATATCCACATGGCTCACGCCCCCACCCCCTGTAGGTCCAGGGGCAAAACGCAGGCAGGACATTTGCTCCAATGGCAAACACTCCAACAGGGAAATTTTTGTTGCAGTTTTGTCCTGAGCTACCACCTCTAGAACTGCTGAGTATCAGACAATGAAAACACCAGTATATGTGTTGGTTTCTGGGTAATTCTAGGAGAGAGAGAGAGAGAGAGAGAGACAGAGACAGAGAGAGACAGAAACAACAAGAAAGACTGAATTGCACTGGCCCTTCCTTAAATGATGCCTTATCACCAAGATTTCCCAGCCCACCCCTCATAAAATAGCACCCCCCCGGGCCCCCCTACGCGTCGCTCCCCTTCTCTCTGTGATGTACATCATCCACTTATTTTCTGTCTCTCCCCACCGGAAGGTAAACATCATGAAGGCAGAATGTGTGTGTGCTGGTTTTGTGGTTTATTATTATTTTCAGTGGGGGGGAAGCTGGGTTCCTCTCTCTCCAGGCACACTTCGATGCCGCACACATACAAATGCCAGGCGTCAAGTCATTACGGGAATTACTCAGTAGGAAGGAGGGAGGGAGGTCGGGCATGGAGGAGAGGCCTCCTGCCTCTAACCCGGGGAAGGAGCAAGGCAGGCAGTCGGTCTCTCTCATTGTCTGCTTCATTCTCAGCACCTGCAACATGTCTGGCACACAGTAGGTGCTCAGTAAAGATGTGGCCAAATGAATGAATGCTCCGGTCCTTTCTCAGCCGGGGTCAGTGCCTGGGAGACCGGAGACTAGTAATCTGAGCTAAATAAGGCCCACCCGGCCCTCCAGTCCTGATGCACCCGGAGAGGGAAGCTGGGGTTTCCATCAGCCTGGAGTTCAGACTTCTCTCGGTCACAGCCTCATCCAATGGCCAATGGCTGAAAGGCCACCTATGAGGACTCTGTCCTCCCATGAGTTGTTAGGTGCACTGCTTCTTTTTTTTTTTTTAATTTTTTTAATTTTTTATTTTTAATTTTTTTATTTATTTATTTGTTTTTTTGAGAGCGCAAGCAGGGGAGGGTCAGAGAGAGAGGGAGACACATAATCCGAAGCAGGCTCCAGGCTCTGAGCTAGCGGTCAGCACAGAGCCCGACGCGGGGCTCAAACCCACAAACCATGAGATCATGACCTGAGCCGAAGCCAGACACTCAAGGGACTGAGCCACCCAGGCGCCCAGGTCCACCACTTCTGAGACAACTGTCTCCCCCTCCATCCCGCGGCGTATTCATGCAATTCACATTCTGACCACACGAGGTCACCGTAGCTGCACGTACCATCAGAGAAGGTCCTCATTAGGGAGTGAGTTTGTTCTGATTTTCAGTAAGTCTTTGAGGCCCGAGCAAGTGGGAAAATGCACTCTGTAAGAACAGCGTTGGGTTGGATTCTAGAATTCCTAGGACATACACGACCTAGGCGTGTCTTTGTCAAGGCAATAGATACGACCAAAGAAAGGCGGGCTCTCAAGTCAGGGAATCTGGGTTAGAATCCCAGCACCACCTGCCTGTGTGATCTTGGGCAAAGATCTCTGCCTTGGTTTCCCTTTCTGCAAAGTGGGATAACAAGAGTGCTTCCTTCACAGGGATTCTGTGGAGGCGAAAACAATGATGCACGTAGAACTCTCCAGAACAATGCCAGCATAGACTCAGAAGTTGTAGAAGTTAACATCACTTTTTCTCCCCGTCTCTAAGCATGATCTATAATGATTAAATTTGGGGATTAATGGCTTTTTTCCTATTAGACAGTAACCTCCATAAAAGCGAAGCTTATATATTTTTTAATTTTATTATGAAAAATTTCAAATATACCAAAAGTGGACAGAATAGCCCATATCTGTCCCTATCATTGCCCCCATCCCTGCTCCCAGAACACTGCGTGGCACACAGTAGGCCTTCAACACAGGATTTCCTGCCTACTTACTCGGTGCTACCATAAGCCGGGCCCGTGTCAAGAACCAGGGCTAACAGAGTGAATCAGACCCAGGCCCTGGTCTCAAGGGGCTCAAAGTCTGGTGAGAAAGGCTGACAACTTGGCACCTCCCGGGGTGGGGCTCATTAATGGAGGGCATTATGGGGGGATCTCACCCAGTCAGATGAGGTTTCCTCGAAGAAACTTCTCTGCTGAGAACTGATGGATGTGGAGGAGCTAATGAGGTGAAGAGGGTAGGGGAAGAGCCTCCTAGGCAGAGGGGACAGTACATGCAAAGGCCCTGTGGGGACACAGCCATGTCCAGGAGGCAGTAGAACTGGCTGCCAATTGATTCTTCAATAGGACTCAGTCTCCTGAAGCATTCTCCAGGCTGTTCTGGGGACTGAGGATAAGGAGACCCAATCACGAGTCTTGCCTGTTACTCTCTCCCTGCCAGCTTGCGGCCCAGCTAGACCCTCTCCCGGCGAGGCCACCATCGGCAAGGCAGCCCCCGTCCCACAGGTGTTTCCAGCCACCGCAGGCCCACCCCCCACTCGGGGAGGGCAGAGAGCTGAGCCAGTGAGAAGAGCCGGGACCCACTGCAGCACATGGGCAAGGCAGGGCTGGGCTGAGACCACCCCGGTGGGGGCAGCGCAGACCAGAAGAAAGGGTGAGGGAGGGGCAAGCCCAGAGGCCGGAGCAGCGGGGCAGGCGTGTGACCTGGGACGGGCGGGACGAGCATCAGACATGACCCGTCCGGTCTCACCACGACCCACACAGTCTGCTCCCTGCATCTTTCTCCCAGTGCGTCCGTCACCAGCTCCGCCCCCCGCTGCCCCACCACACCGGTGTCCCTTCTGTTACGGAGCCGATCAAGCCCCCTGGCTGCGCAGGGCCCACCTCCGCAGACCCCTCTCTCTGTCATCACTTCTCCCAGAGCGGGCAGGTCCTAAGGCCTCCCCTTTCACAGGGTCCCCGGGATTCCCTCCCAAGGAGAGCCTCCCCACCCCGTTCATCTCACTCATTAAACCACGTGCTCTTCCCTAAGACTACTTATCAAGTTAGCAATGGAGTACACAGAATACCCACCATGGCTTTAGTGATCCCCACAGGGCACCCAAGGCCCGAGCAGTGCCTAGCACATGTGGGTACTGGATGGATGGATGGATGGATGGGTGGGTGGATGGATGGATGGATGGATGGATGGATGGGTGGATGGGGTCAGCACTAATGTACGTGCCCATTCAATCGCCAGCAGGAGTCCTACTATTAGGCTCCCATCCTTAAGTGCCCAGCACCGGGGCGCCTGGGTGGCTCAGTCGGTTGAGCATCCGACTTCGGCTCAGGTCACGATCTCATGGTTCGGGGGTTCAAGCCCCGCGTCGGGCTTTGTGCTCACCGCTAGCTCAGAGCCTGGAGCCTATTTCGGATTCTGTGTCGCCCTTTCTCTCTGACCCTCCCTGGCTCATGCTGTCTCTCTCTGTCTCTCAAAAATAAATTTAAAAATTAAAAAAAATAAGTGTCCAGCACTGACCAATCTGGTCCCCTGGGAGTCACTGTCACTGCCATCCTCATTATGATCATATTTCTAATGATACGTAGCCACCTGCATCCTAACAGAAACACGGGCACCCAATGCAAAGGTGCCCCCTACATGCACCGTATCTCATCACCTTCTCACTGCATAAACCCATCAGTGTCATAAGTTACCTTCGTTACTTGCTTGTGTTTTCGTTGTCTGACCCGTTGCCCCGGATGATCCAGGGCCGGGACTCTCTTGGTCAGTGCACTTATCCCCAGCCTTGAGAACAGCCTGTGGCACCAAAGAACTCTCACCTTTAGCCCGCATGGATCATTTCATGCTGCATTTCCATACACCTGCATGAAGCATGTGCAACGAAGCCCACGTTGCAAATGAGGAGCTGGAAGTCCGGGGAGGTCGTCTGACTTCCGGGCCTTGGCTAGTCAGTGGCAAGCAGCAATGACTGATGCTCTTACTCCCGGATTCAGAGCTCTCACTAAGTATCCTGGCAGCTCTCGAGGCTCTGACGCTGGCCAGGATTTTCTCTTCTACCTCCAACTCCTAGAGCTTCACTAGGAAAAGGCACAGCAAACCCAAGACTGTCCTGAGGGGAAGACCCACACAGGCTGTCCCCAACCTAGTAAGGCCCTCCCCCACCCAGCAACCCAAAGAAAAAATGAAGGAGCCATTGTCATACGTCTGAATTCACAGCCTCTGGCTGCCAAGGCCTCACTCAGTACCCAGGACGCCTCGTGACCCCCAGCGAGGACGCTTCCCTTCCCTGAGTCTTCACCTTTGGTCTAAGAAGCAAGAAGCAGGCAGCAGGTCCCCACCTCTTCCTACATCTTCTCCGTGTATCCTTGAAGTCCTTGATGTTTTTTGTTTTTGTTTTGAAAACCCTGGAGGCACTCATTTGTTCCCCAACAACAGAATAACATAAGAGTGGGCGCCTATCCTGCTCCGAACACATGCACGACTGTGTGGTGAGCGCAGCCTTCCTGCGGGAACCACATCGTGGGGCGGGCCACACTTGATGCACACGTAGTGACGAGCCTTGGAGGGATGCCCAGAAAGAAGGGACGACCATGTGTCTGTCGGAATCCTTCCCAAGAAATACTTCTCGAACTGCCTTTCAAAACGTGAGCTGGCAAGGAATGGGAGGACAGTTTTGTCATAGGTCAGGAACAGATAGGAATTAAGACAGAGAGACAAACAAAGATGACTCTGGGGAGATGACTATAGGCAGTAAACCCACTCAGAGAATCGGGGCTGGAACTGGGGCAATTTGACAATTTTCATAGCGATCAAAAATAGAAATGATGGAGCCACACCTGCGGACATCATTAAGAATTCCTGAGGGTTGACGTGCCAAGGAAAGGAGACTCAAAGGTCGTACCATTGGCAGCGGCGAAGAAGAGAAGGCCAGTGAGCGGGAATGCAGACGGGTGATTCAGACAGAATCAGCGCAAGACAACGTCAACTCAATGAATAAAGAGGGGAATGCATTTTCCAGCTCCAGTTAGCATAAATGCATCCATCACTCATTCCTTCAGCAGCCTTTCCAGAATCTCCACCTCAGGTCTCACCAGGTACCGCTGTAATGCGCATTCACCGTAAGCAGAGACATCAGGACCAGGAGAATAGCTCCTAGTAGAACCACTGGCGTGACCCATGAAGAAGAGAGGCCCCCTGGCAGTGTTTAGACACTAGGGCAGGCACCCCCACCCCGCCCCCTGCCCCCACTTGTGCTTAACAGCAGGAGGAAGCATTCCTGACCTGACCCTGTAGGTTCATGCCCTCGGGCTGGAGAGCTAGAGAAGTGTGAAAAGATCCCTGAAAGGGCAGAGAACCCCACACTCGGAAGATAAACTACTGGCACGCACACCAGATGACAAGTCACAGTCATCCTTCACAACTCCTGGACACAGACCGTGGCGGACAGAAAGAAAACTCAGAAGGGACCAGGGAATCTTAGCCATGAGGTGCATGGTCAAGACTCACCCCACACCTGAGGGAAGCTTGCACCTAGAAAAGAAGTTCCATATTGAGCAAAGGAAGGAATTAACACTTGAAGAAATGGACATAACGAAACAGACAATAATTTTGGAAATAAACATAATATTCTCAAAGGGATGGAGAGTTTAGGAAATCTGTAAGAACCAACTATTATAATCCCAAACAATTAGGGATTGTCGACATCTCAAAACATGACCACCTGAATTAAAAATTCAGTGGGGGTGGGGTGCCTGGGTGGCTCAGTCGGTTAAGTGGTTGATTTCAGCTCAGATCATGAGCCCGTGGTTCACGGGATTGAGCCCCACACTGGTCTGGGCACTGACCGCATGGAGTCTGCTTGGGATTCTCTCTCCCTCTCTCTGTCTCTGCCCCTCCCTTGCACATTCATATTCATTCTCTCTGTCTCTCTCTCTCTCTCAATAAAAATTAAAAAAATTAAAAATTCAGGAGGGGCTTGAATATCAGAATAGACACAGCTGAAGATGAACTGTGTAAAAAGATTAAGCTCAGAAGTCCCTTAAAATACACCTCAAAGATCTCATAGACATAAAAACTCAGAGAAAATGAGATCAAAGGTAAAGAAAGTGTTAAGGGGAAAGTTCACAGACATACAAGAGGGAACTCTGGTGGTCCCACTAGCTGTCTGATACAGCACAATCCAACAGAAACAGAACGCAAGCTGCAAAGGCAAGCCACGTGTAATTTTATATTTTCTAACAGCCACTTAAAAAGTAAAAGGAAACAAGTGAAATTAATTTTTAATAATATAATTTAACACATTACATATAAAATATTTCCATTTTTGCATGTAATGAATATTAAAAACTTAATGAAATATGTTCCCTTTTTTTTTCAATAGGTCTTAGAAATCTGGAGCATATTTTAAAATTAACAGCATGGTTCAATTCAGACGAACCACACCTCAGATGTTTAAGAGTCACGTGTGGGGCGCCTGGGTGGCTCAGTCGGTTAAGCGTCCGACTTCGGCTCAGGTCATGATCTCACGGTTCGTGGGTTTGAGCCCTGCATCGGGCTCTGTGCTGACAGCTAGCTCAGAGCCTGGAGTCTGCTTCAGATTCTGTATCTCCCTCTCTCTCTGACCCTCCCTGGCTCGCACTGTCTCTGTCTCTCAAAAATAAATAAAAACGTATAAAAAATTAAAAAAAAAAAAGAGGCACGTGTGTTGTGGCTACCATTGCAGGCAGTTCAGATCTAACAGGAACCTTCACACAACTAGAGAACAATTAGAATGTAGGAAGAGGAAGAGACAAGGTGAAGACGAGAAGCTTCAGATTAAAAGATTCACCAAGTGCACGAAGAGAGACCCGCACTTAGAAATGCAACAGTAGACGTGCAAATCAAAACAGAGAAAATCAGGGAGGCTTCCAGAAAAGAACAAAAAAGATTACCGATACAGGAAGGACAATAAGATGGAACTCAGAGTTGTCAGCAGCACCAAATGCTGGAAGAAAAGGGGCTAATTTCTGAGGAAAAGTTACTTTGGATCAGGAATTCTTCACTGAGATGAATTATCATTCAGTGTGAGGTGAAAATGAAGCTAGAACTCAGAGGGTCGTCCAAGACACTTTCTAAAATCTTTGCGGAACCCTCTCTCCCATCGTCATGGAGACGGGAAGCAAGCTCTACTTTTATAGCATTAAGTATTCCGCTGGCCAAAACACACCTCCGGATTCTCAGAGCGAAGTGCCGGTTAGACCATTCCAGGGCCCTCAGAGTAGTCGTAACTACCCAACACCCACCTCCGACCCATGAGGGGTGAGAGAAGAGAGATGTGGTCCCAGGGAGAATCTTCCCAGGCCAACTGCCCACTGAAGTCAGGAGCCTTTCTACAGCTTCCCCAACAGAGTGTCCTGTGAACCCCACTTGAATGACCCCAAGCACAGGCTTCTCACTACCCCCGAGACAGCCCGTTCCACTGACCGCTAGGCAGACTGGGCCCTTTGGAAAGTCCTTTGCATTGAGCTAAAAATGTTATCTCCCTTCATCTTAGGAATGAAAGAATTACACAATCAGAAGGGAAGTCAAGATCACTTTGATTCAACTCATTTTGTAGGCAGTGGGGGAGGGGTGAAGAAGTGGAGGACCAGAGAGAAAGGGACATCCCCCAAGCACAGTGTGGTCCGGCTGGCACTCCTGGAATTTGACCAGTGTATACAGGTTAGCCAGTGACCTTGACCCATGGAGGGCCTTCCGTGATGATCTAGTGGAGAGGTTTTTCAGGATGGTGGCCAAAGCAGTAAAAGTGAGCTATCACCCCGTACTGTGGCCCGGAGACTAGCTTATAAAATAAAATGCCCGGGGCTGAGGGTGGTGCCCTCGGAATCTGGAATCTGGGAGTTTGTGTCGGTTCCCTGCGGACACTGCCCCAGCTTACTGCTGTTTATTCTCTGGCTTTCCACTGAGAGGTCCAGCACGTGGCATTCGGAGCACAAGAAGGCAGTTCAGAAAATTTAAAGGAAAAAAAAAAAGGCAGCTCTAAGGAGTCCTGAAATCCTTTCTCCCAGTCCATTAAGAAGCGGCCAGAGGGAAGATTACCCAGTAAATAGTCCTCAAACAATCAGCAGCTCCCACAGGCCTGCAGGAATCTAGGTTAAGACACCACCCTTTATTTACAGCAAACAGACCTGACCTGGTTCAAGGTCTCCCTGGGAAACCACCACCGGAGCTGCCCTGCGGAGAACAGAATGATAATGAAGCCACACCTGAGGCGACATGACCAACAGGGCAAATGGGCTGTGGGCCAGGCCTTCCTCCCAGGCCGCCTGCAGGCTGTGGGTACCAAGTTCCTCACAAGGCATCCACTTCAGAGACTTTTACGAAAGCGGACATGGATGGCTCAGGGGACCCAGCCAGGAGCCTAAAGAACCACAAATGGCATCATCATGACTGAGATGAGTCCTGCACAAGCCATTCTGCAGCATCCCCTCATCCTTCCATGCCTGAATCGGCCCACAGCTGAGTCGGCCACATCACCAAGCGCAACTGTGACCCCATGTCTGAGCTAAGACTCAGAGCGGCTATGTAGCTTGGCCAAGCATTCAACATTAGTATGGTCTTTTTTTTTTTTTTATGTTTTTAATTTATTTTTGAGAGACAGAGAGAGACAGCACGAGCAGGGGAGGGTCAGAGAGAGAGGAAGACACAGAATCCGAAGACAGGCTCCAGGCTCTGAGCTAGCTGTCAGCACAGAGCCCGACGCGGGGCTTGAACCCACGAACGTGAGATCATGACCTGATCCGAAGCCGGACACTTAACCAACTGAGCCACCCAGGCACCCCAGTATGGTCTTACTACCTGTAAGACCTAGAGTTATCTCCAAATCAAAACTCTTTTAACTGTGAAGGGGTACTAGTAAGTTATAATTATTATTAATATAATTAATACAATAATTATGCCAGGACAACAGACACACCTTGGTGCTGTCCTGAGCTCACCGGGAAGCGTGGTCGCCCAACTGTGTTCCAGGCACAGTTCTGAGTGCTTTGTACGTATTAGCGCATCTCATCGTTCTATACATTATCCCCATTTCACAGATGGCAAAGTCAAGACACACAGCTATGAGGTGGAAGACCCAGAATTGGGACCCACGTAGCTTATTTCCAGGTCCCAAGCTCTAGCATCTATGCAATGCTGCATCTCCCGAAGTCAGGAAGCACACACTCAAATAGGGCCGACTCCCAAATCCATGCTCTATCCACACTGCCATAGTCCCGCGAGAGTCTCCGCTCAGAGAATCTCCGCCTGAAAACGCTATTTTATAGCTAATTCAGAATATAAAGGTTAATACAGGGCAGTGTGTTGGCATAAAAAGCTGAAACTAAGAGAAACCCTATCACCCCTCCCCCACTCCCCACAGGCCAGCCGGTTCCCAACAAGACCAGACACACTCTGTTCTCCCTTCTTCAATGACTTCCTAAGAACTACACCACTATCGTGTCTCTTGGGAAAGCTATCCATTCCTTCTCACATCCATTTAATACATGGTTCTGGATGGACCACCTCACCGCTGATATGCCCCAAGAGGTGGACCCAAGCCAACTGTATCAGTGGACCCTCTTGTTTTAGGGCTGCTCAGTGGGCTCAGCCAATGGGATGTGAGAGGCAGGTGAGGTCAGAGTGTGCGTTCCTCTGCTCTCTCCCAACTGGGTGGCAGCGAACTGACCCCAGCACCTGCCAAACAGCCCTCTCTAGGTGCCAACAGAATCCCCCCCCCCCCCGCCCCCTGGGACCTGACTGCACTGCCCCACGCGGCCTCCCTCTTTCCTACCCCCACCCTCATAAACTGAATCTTTATTAGCACCACTAACCCCATTGGAACATGCCAGCCACTTCCTGCCAGTCTACAGAAGAAATCAACAAGGGGAGAATTCACTTACTCAGAAAATATCTCAAACTTGAACTGTTTACTGGACAGTGTGCTAAAAGCAGGGGATTTACAGTCAGGAAAAACACACACACCCTCTCTCCTCGGGGAGCTTATGGTCTGGTGGGAAAGACAATCAAGTCTCAGAGACAAGTGCAGAATGCCGGGCCCCAGGAGAGGGGAGTTCGGAGGGCACTGACCTGGCCTGGAGGTCAGGAGAGCGTAAGGGACACCATGATGGCATCACACAGAGGCACCGGAGGGCAGGTAGGAGGCCCAGGAATCTAACTATGCCCAAGGCTGGAGGAGGGCAGCCCAAACAGAGCAAAAGCATGTGGAAGAGCAAAGACAGAGGCCTGGGAGAGACAGGTACTCCGAGAACTCAGCCACCCGTGTACGGAGAGGGGGCTGGGCAAGGAGATGCAGAAGATGGGGCTGAAGAACAAGGCAGGGATGAGGTCAGGGAGACTCCCACAGGCTGTTCAAAGGCCTTTGTACCTCCCTTGGGCCTGATGCCTCTAATCATAGCCAGGAAGATCACCCTCACATTGAATCGGGTCCCGTGGTGAACGGCTGCAGCAGGGACCCCCCTGGGCCGGCAGCGGAGTGCTGTCCTGTGGCTGCGTTTTGAGCAGCAGCTCCCTGACTGCCTTTGACCTTAGAGGCTGAAGGTGGGGATGAGGCCCTGGGGTCAGCCTGTCTGGGTCTAAACCCATTCCCACCTACCGCCTGGGTCACGTGGTCAACTGTTCGGTGACCCAGATACCCTCCCTTAAGATGGGGGTGGTAACAACCTGTGCCTCGCGGGACTTTGTGAGGTTGGAAGGCGATGAGGTTCAAGGAGTCCTTGGAAGGCTGCCTGGCCTGGGGAAAGGGCCCTGTAAATGTGAGCTATTATGATCGTCAGCATGGAACCCCACATAAAGGCATGAAAAGAATTCCACCCTAAAAATGCCTCCTCAAACAGAGACGCTCACGAAAAGCCACGCAGAGAGTATTAACCGTTGGGTAAGGACCACTGACTGACGTTCAGAGGCTTATTTTTTTCCAAGCCCTGAGCCACCTAGTAAGTGATCGTTTTCAAGTCAGCCGACCTTGAAGTTCTCCTGCTGCCACTTAAACAGGAGGCATTGCTGCTGGCGCAGAGCCCTTGCGAAAGCTGCATCTCCAACTCCAAGAGCTCGCAGGGCGTCCCGGGGAATGACTCAGGACCAAAACGGTACTTTGTGCAGGCAGATGTTTGCAATAATTAAGTGTGGTCCCTGAACATAAAAATCAGAGCTGCTGGAAATAAAAATCTTGAGAGGAACTGCAATTTCTGGGCCAGCTACTCCCTCTGGGGAAGGAAAAAAATGATGTCCTCACCAAAATGTTGGCTGGAAAGAATAATAAACTAGGTCCCAGAAGACCTGGGTTTGAGTTCTGTCTTACTCAGAATTTACTGGAATCTTCACTGAGCGTCTAGCACATGCCAGGTGCTGTGACACCTTAAACCAGAGAGGCAGCACCTGTGTCCTTGGAGAGCTGGGACATCCGAGTCATATATCAAGTCACGTCATGATTCTGCCTCTTGCTACGTGAGTGACCTTGGGGAAGTCATTTATGAACTTTCTAAGCCTCCACTTTCCCATCTGCAAAGTGGGAAGGGGCCTGGGGCTGAACCTTGAGCGCACCTTCATTTCCAAAAATAGCAGCCTATCAGGAGCCAGAGAGCTTCTGAAAAGAAGCTTCTGGAGAAGCTTCTTCCAGAGCAGAAGGGAAACCAGGAGGCCACAGGTGGTATCATCGAAACAGGGAAGAAGAAATATTCCATGATGTCGAAGCTACAGAGAGGTTTTCGAGGGAAGGCTCCGGAAGCCAACCCTGGACTTCAGGGCAAGAAGGTTCCATCTTGCAGAAAGTGTTCCAAGTGCCCTCTCCCCTCAAGCAGGATGGCTTTTAGTCACTCGACATCCTCACTGGCCTCTGTCCTTTCTCTTGACTCCACCTGGAGTAGGTGGAGTCAGGGTCACTGAGGAAATTGGTCCTTCATCCCTGCAAGCTGTGAATGTCACCTTCTTTGGGAAGGCAGGCTCTGCCGGTGTGATTAAGTCACAGGCCTTGCATGGGGGAAATCATTTCAGATTACCCAGGTAAGTGACAAATGCCATCACAAGTGTCCTTATGAGAGAGAAGCCAGAGGGATTCTTGAAGAGGTGGGGGCAGTGTGACCACAGAGGCAGAGGTGGAGGGATGCAGCCACGAGCCAAGAAGCACCTAAAGCCACCAGAAGCCGGAAGAGGCCGGGAACGGATCCTCCCACAGTCTCAGAAGGGAGCACGGCCCTGCTGGCACCTTGATTTCCGACTTCCAGCCCCCAGAGCTGAGAGAGCACGCTTCTGCCGTTTGAAGCCATCAAGTCTGTGGTGATTTGTAACAGAGAATCACCCAGGAGACTTAGACACAACCCAGTTCTAACTTAGGACACGTCTTCAGTAGGGGACAGCCCTGGTAAATAGGGCTATGGATTAAGACAGATGAAGCAAGTGTTATATTACCTTCAGGAATATAAAACTTTGGCCAGTTGGGATCTCAGACATATGCTTTGGGACACAGATGCAGAGACCACAGGGCTTTTGGAATACTGTCTCAGCTGCTTATTAAGAACCTACTGAATGCCATTTATAATAGCCAAATTATGGAAGGAGCCCATGTGTCTGTCCATCCCTCGATGAACAGATAAAGAAGAGGTGAGTGGCGCCTAGGTGACTCAGTCAGTTAAAGCCTCCGATTTCGGCTTGGGTCATGATCTCACGGTTCATGAGTTCAAGCCCCATGTCGGGCTCTGTGCTGACAGCTCAGCCTGGAGCCTGCTTCAGATTCTGTATCTCCCTCTCTCTCTCTCTCTGACAGTCCCCTACTCGCACTGTCTCTCTGTGTCTCTCAAAAATAAATAAAAAACATAAAAAATTTTTAAATAGAGGTGAGATATGTATGTATATGTATATATGTAGACAAAGATATATATAACATTATATATTATATATACTATGTTATATATAATGTTATATAACATATATATAATAACATATATAATGTATTATTATTCAGCCATAAGAAAGAATGAAATCTTGCCATTTGCAACAACACGGATGGAGCTAGACAGTATTACACTAAGTGAAATAAGCCAGTTAGAGAGAGATGAATACCATGTGATTCCACTCATCCGTGGAACTTATAAACAAAACAAATGAGCAAAGGAAAAGAGAAGAGAGAGAGAGGAACCAAGAACCAGACTCTTAACTACAGAGAACAAACTGGTGGTTACCAGAGGGGAGGAAGGTGGAGGATGGGGATCAAAGAGCACACTTGTCGTGACGAGCACGGAGGAATGTACAGAATGACTGAATCGCTGTATGGTACTCCTAAAACTAAATTAAACTAATTTACTAAGAAACTAGTTTAACACTGTTAACTATACTGGAAATAAAAAATAAAATAGAAACTACAACATGCCAAGGATTATCCTTCGGATAGTAAGAGGGCTATCCTAATTTGGAACCCAGGAAAACTGGCTACAGAATCTGGACCCTTCATGACTCCATTACGCATTTTATGACTGAGGAAACAAAGATCTTGTTTTAAAAGTTAGCTCTGTGACGTTTCTTCTGTTCTATCAATATGACTGTGGTAAGCAGATTAAAGACACTTAAATCAAGACATGAGGGATTCAGGCTAGCCAAAAGAATGCACTTCTTGATAGAAAAGCACCAGAAATTGCTGACCAGGGAAAGAATACAAAAAGGCTAACTCTGGGTTTATTTAAAAATAGGATAGCTTCATCTGTCTGAGGACTCTCCCCGAAGACTGAGGAGCCCAGACTGTCTGATGACTGACGTCTGGCCACTCCTGCTGCTAGAGAGGTGCCTTCCATGGAATACCTATGACCTGTCAATGCTCTTCCTTAGGAGCTGAGCAGAGAGCGGACCAAAGCCAGCACAAGAACCACCACTGATGTCTGGGGACCACACCACCACCTCCTTCCCCACTCAGGTGGCCCTTGCCAGAACCAGTATTCTGGTTCCAAATATCCTGGCTCACACACCCATTAGGTCCATAAAAACCCCCTCCCCCTCTCCCCACTCTCCCTGCACACGCACACACTCCCACACACTCACAGACCACACCACTGAAGACAAATGTTTAAAAAAAAAAATCATCCTGAGGCACAGTTGTGTTAAAAACTCCATCATTGTGAAAATGCTCTTAGTTCTATCACTTATTGCTATATGTATCACGAGGCAAAGTTAGTAGGTGCATATGAATTGTTTTAATTATATCTTTCAGATTTTTAAAAAAATTTTTGTTGTTGTTTTCATTTTTGAGAGACAGAGACCGTGTGAGCAGGAGAGGGTCAGAGACAGAGGGTGACACAGAATCCAAAGCAGGTTGCAGGCTCTGAGCTGTCAGCACAGAACCTGACGCGGGGCTCGAACCCACGAACTGTGAGATCATGACCTGAGCTGAAGCCGGACACTCAACCGACTAAGCCACCTAGGCGCCCCATATCTTTCAGATTTTGTATCTCTCAGGTGGATTGGGCCTATCTTTGTTGTTTTATGAAATGTTTCTCCATTTTATGAAATGTGATGGCTTTTGCCTGAATGTCCACTTTGTCTTATATTAACAAAATGACACTTTTGTGTCAGCTTACTTTTGATTAATGTTTTCATGGTATATATCTTTTTCTATCTTTTTACTGTAAATATTTCTGTATCATATTTAAGGCTCATCTCTTGTAAGAGTATATAACATTGGATTTTTTCTTTGTTAATTGAAAGATCTAATTTATTTACATATAAGTTTAAATCCACTTATTTTCTATTTGTCTGTTTTATGTTGCTTGTTCTATCTTTTCTTGCTCTTTTTGATGAACCAAGTATTTTTTATTACACGTATCCCCTTATTAGGTTTTCAGTTACATATTTCCACCCTCCTATTAATGGCTACTGCAGAGATAATGACACACATCTTTGACTTATTAGAGTCTGATATGAATTATAATTTTTATGAATTACAAAATTATAATTTTTATAATTCATATTACAAAATGGCTACTTGATAACACTAATTCCCTTGGACTTCGCTTTTGTGTTTTTTTGTGTGTGTAATTATGTTATGTTTTTTAATTCCGCACATACTTTAAATAATTTGATTTGAGTATATTTTACATATCTTAACATTCATCCATCTCAAGTATACGATTCAATGATTTTAGTAAATTTTACCAAGTGGTACAACCATTAGCATAAACTAGGCGTTTTTGTTTTTTTTTTTTAATTCTGGTTAATACACAGTGTAGTTGATTTCAGGAGTAGAACCCAGTGATTCATCACTTACATATGACACCCAGTGCTCATCCCAACAAGTGCCCTCCTCAATGCCCAGCACCCACGTGCCCATGCCCTCATCCTCCCTCCCCCAGCAACCCATCTGTTCTCTGTATTTAAGAGTCTCTTATGATTTGCCTTCCTCTCATTTTTATCTTAGTTTTCCTTCCCTTCCCCTATGTTCATCTGTTGTGTTTCTTAAATTCCACATATGAGCAAAATCATGTATCTGTCTTTCTCTGCCTGACTTAATTCACTGAGCATAATAAAACCTAGTTCCATCCACACTGTTGCAAATGGCAAGACTTCACTCCTCTTGATCGCCAGATAGCATCAGTTAGTTATAGAGCATTTTCTCCCCCACCCAATAAAATCCCCAGGCCCATTTACGGTTAGCACCCACTCTCATTCCTAGCCCCAGGCAACCACTAATCTACTTTCTGTCACTATGAAGCTGCCCTTTCTGGACATTTTATATAAATAAAAGCAGACTGTGTGGTCTCTTGTGCCTGGCTTCTTTCACTTACCGTAGTGTTTTCAAGGTTCATCCGTGACACATAGCATGTGATGATAGTTCATCCCTTTTCATTGCTGAATAGTATTCCGTTGTATGCTATGCTGCATTTTGTCTATGGATGTTTACATTGCTTTATTTATTTATTTTTTTGGCTACATGAACAATTCTGGTATACACATCTGCATAAAAGCCTTTGTTCTGATGTTTGTTTTCATTTCTCTGGGGCAGATACATAGAAGAGAAATTGCTGAATCATATAATCGTTTTAACTCTTTCAGAAACTGCCAAACTATTTTCCAAAATGGCTTACCATTTCACACTCTACCTGCAGTATATGAAAACCTCCATTTCTCCATATCCTTACCGACATTTGTGATGGCCGACCTTATTATAACCATCCTTGTGGATTGAAATGGCATCTTATTGTGATTTTAACATCCATTTCTCTAAGGAGTAATGATGTTGAGCATCTTTTATTTGTCATTTGTATGTCTTCTTCTCTATACCACATAAGCTTCTTTTTTGATTAGGCTGTCTTTGCATTATATTATTATTTTATAAAATCAACATATATTTAGATTTATCGATCCATAATTACCCTTTGAATTTCTCTGCATCCCTTCCTAAATACCTGTTCCTTGTAGGATGTGTCTTCTGCCTGAAAACGCTCTTCTGGTATGATGGTATTTCTTTTCATATGGTCTGCTGGCAACAAATTCTCTAGATTTTTATTTATCTGAAAACACCTGTATTTCACCATTGTAATATAGGGTTATTTTCTCTAGATACGGAACTCTTACATGCTGTTATTTTCTTTCTGTGCTTTAAAGATAGTGTTCCACTATCGCTGATAACATGGCTCTCACCAACTCTTTAGAAAAGCCAGCTGGTTGGAGGCGCCTGGCTGGCTCAGTCGGTAGAGCACGTGACTCTTCATATCAAGTCATGAGGTTCAACCCTATGTTGGGCCTAGAGCTTCCTTTAAAATAAGAAATTCAGCTGTTTGTTTTATTGCCTCTTTGAAGACAGTGTCTTTTTTCCTCTGACTTCCTCTTTGTCTTTGGTTTTCATAACTTTTATGATGATGCACCTAGGACAGTCTTCTTTGTACTTACTCTGCTTGAGATTTATAGAACTTCTTGGGCCAATGGCTTGACATTGTTCATCAGTTCTGGAAAATTCTCACCCAGTGTCTCTTCAAAGATTGCTTCTGCTCCACTGTCTTACTCATTTCAAGACTTCAATTGTATGGGGCACCTGGATGGCTCAGTTGGTTAAGTGTCCGGCTTCGGCTCAGGTCATGATCTCACGTCCGTGGGTTCAAGCCCCGCATCGGGCTCTGTGCTGACAGCTCGGAGCCTGGAGCCTGCTTCCAATTCTGGGTCTCCCTTTCTCTCTGCCTCACCCTGCTCATGTTATGTCTCTCTCTGTCTCAAAAATAAATAAAACATTAAAAATATTTTTTAAAATACTTCAATTATACATATTAGATCTTTTCAACACGTCTCATGTGCCTTACACCATTTTCTGTACTCCCCATCAGTTTTTCTCTCTATGCTATAGTGTGTATATTATATACTGATTTTCCAGGTCACTAATCCTCCTTTCTGCTGTGTCTAATCTGTTGTTAAACCTATATATTGAGTTAATTTCAGCTAATGTATTTTTCACTACTAGAGTTGTCATATGATTTTTAAAATAGATTCCGCTTCTCTGATAGACTCTTCTTTTACAAAGCATATTAATCACAGTTATTTTTAAAGTCCATGCGTCCAACTCTAAGGCTTTGTCTTAGAGTTTCTTTCGTCCTACTCCCTCACATGTCTGGAATTTCTTACTAAATGCAAACTGCTGTGTATGTATGAAAAAGTATAAAGGCAATTTGAGACTCTGGTGAATTAGATCTTCTCCCAGAAAGGATCTGCTCTGCTTTGGATAAAGTGGAGGCAAATCACCCGAATCCAGTTGACGACTGTGGAATCTGAAGCTGGGTTTCAACCTCTTCTGAGGGAAGCCCTACTTTTAATTTACGACAACTCCTAAAAGAGAGCCATTCCAAGATACTAACCGGGAGTCTGCGTTTCTTTTTCCAGGGACCCTCTTCACTGGCAGACCCTAACTTCAATATTTGTCTCCCAAACACATGAGATTTCCAAAATTCCTGCTGGGTCTTCCAGTTTTTTGACCCTACTGCTTTCTGCTCAACTAATTATCCTTACAGCTCTGTGCAACATGCACTGTCAAATGCCTTAAGATGGAAGATAAGGCAAAATACTAGACTGACTTGATCAGGCTCCTCCTCTCTCCCTGGGCCCTGATTCCCTATGTCCTAGCTGCCTTGTCAGCTCCTTGATGTTCTCAAATACATGAATTTGGTTGTTTATACTGGTGGTGGTGGGTCTTATATTTATTAGGGGCCCATTTTTCTAGTTGTTCTCAGTGTGGATATTTGTCTGCATCAAGTTTCTTTTTCTTTACTGGAAAGAAAATCTACAACACGGCTGGACTTGTTCTAAAATACCATTTGTTGCCAAAACTCCAGAACACAGAGCCTCTAGGAGAGGACGGTTCCTGGGGAAGAATCCAGAATTTCCCATTTGCTTTACAGAACGATCGCTGCTCTTGACTTGACGTGGCAAGGTCCTGGGACTGCCAGTATGAGATGAGCAGAAAGGAAGCCTGTCTGATCTAAATATGAAGACTCGTATGTAGTTAATGACCATCAGCTCCCTGAGCTGCGCCCTATTCATCTCCAGGACAGTAAACAGTAAATGTTTGATGAAGGAAAAGTTGAGGGATGTTTGAAAGAATGTGAGCAATTATGAAAGAGTCCAATCTTCCTATAGTACTTGTTGACCATGCAGATTTTCCCCCACTTAATATCACAGATGTATTTCAAATGTTTTGGGTATAAATAAAATTGATATTGATCATTTATTCCAGATGAAGCCCACTCAAGAATATTTGTAACAACTCATTCTCCAAATTTAAAAACAACTGAACCCAAATAACCCCCATAAAAAACAGCAGCTAAAATTTTTTCAACTCCAGTCTTTTACAAGGCACTACATATTTTTTTTTCTATTAAACTTTCAGGTCACTAATTCTCTCTTCTGCTGTGTCTAACCCATATAATGAGTTACTTTTGCTTACAGTATTTCTCAACTGTAGAGTTGTCACTGATTTTTTTTTATAAATTCTAATTCTCTGATAAATTATCTGATACATATATATTACAAAAAACTGAAATGAATCTATATGTAATCCTCACGATTTTGAGAAGGAAGAATACATATTTATCCCTTTCTACAGATGGAGAAACTAGGGCTCACAGTTATGAAGTGGCATGCCTAAACCTGCAGTCCGTATTGGTATGATCAGCTGGTCATCTATTAAATTCAGTCCTGTCAACTCCAAAGTTCATACTCCATCTACTACCCCATGCTGTAAACCCTGATATATCTCGGGTTTTCTTAGTTCAGGGTGCAACTCTACATCTGTTTGGGGCTTCTAAATCAGCTGGTACTCTCTGCTAGAAATGCAACCCCCAACAATGAGCTAGAAATGAGTGCACCAAGCTCGCCAACCTGTTCACACCTCCTTTCCACAGATCTGAGCCACAGAATGATATCCCCAAAGTTAAGATTCCTGGACACGGTCCAGTGAGTTCTCTGGAGTCGACTGGTGGCAGCACAGAATAACAGTGAACAGGCTCTGCTGCCAGACTCTCTGGGTTTGAATCCTACCCCCTCTCCTCCCCAGCCCTGGCACCTTGCACAAGATTCCTGCACCCTCTGAGCCCTACTTTCTGTATCGGAAGAGGAGAGTTAAAATAATTCAGCTTATTGGGAGGATTAAATAACAGGATATCTAAAATGTATGGCATATTAAGAACTGAAGGATTATTATACTAGTTCAATTCGACTTCACCTCAAAGTAAAAACATTCACCGAACATTTGCTAAAGGCAGCTGGGTTGTGGGGCAAGACTGATGAGTAAGACCCAGTTTCCACCTTTGAGGGGCCTGAGGTGAGTAAACACAACCCCAGGAGACAGTGTGAGTCTTGCCTGAGGACCGAGTACAATGTCCGGGAGCCCATGGAGAGACTAACCCCTTCCCACATCAGGTCTTAGAGGAAGAAGGGAATTCAGAAAGGGTGGGGAGTGGTGGAGAAAGGAAGAAAAACAAAATAAAAGGCAGTCACATAAAACTGGGTATCTGGGGACTCCTGGGTGGCTCGGTCAATTAAACATCCAACTTTGGCTTGGGTCATGATCTCCTAGTTTGTGAGTTCGAGCCCCACATCGGGCTCTGTGCTGACAGCTCAGAACATGGAGTCTGCTTCAGATTCTGTTTCCCTCTCTCTGCTCCTCCCCTGCTCACTCTCACTCGCTCTGTAGCTTTCTCTCTCTCAAGAATAAACAAACATTAAACAAAAACCTGGAGGTCTGGACCGGCCATTGAAAGTCTGGCATGACAGGAGAGTAGGATTTAGGGACAGAAAACACATTCTCCTCCTGGAATGGATGTAGGGTGCATTTCCCAGCAGGACCACCTTGTCCACCGACCCTGCACACGGGAATTCCAGGGACTTTGGAAAAGCCACAGGTGGCTTTAAATTCACAGGTAACGATTTGCCAACCGCTGAGCTGCAGGCTTATCTTTTCCACCACCTTTTCTGGCAGCCCTTTCCAGAAGCTTCCTTCGGGAGTCAAGTCTCAAGGTGGCGGTTCGCCCCAACACACACAACCACCTCGAAGGCAGTCAAGTTGCTTTTGCTCCTGTGAGTCTTGTGATAATTCACTGCTGTTCATTATCTTCGACGCATCTACTCCATTTTAGTTACCATGGAGAAATGCCTCTGCTGTTAAAAAGGATTTTACTGCCTGTTTCCATTTATTCAGAGACGCAGGGGTGGATATTTGTGGCAATTTTGTTTTCCTTCTTTTGGCTACAGACTAGCTCCCTCTTGGCAACCAACAAATCTTTGGCTTTGGACTACATTCTATAAGGATTCATTCATTCATTCATTCATTGATCACCAAACAGTGGTTAAAGGCATCAGCCTTGAGGCCGACAGCCCAGGGACGGAACACCTCATTTGCCACGAACCCGCTATGTGACTAGGAGAGTTACTCAAACTTTCTGGATACCAGTCACCTCGCTGAGTCACAGCATCGATCAGATAAGCCTCCCACAGAGCGCGCACCCAGCGAATAATCAGCCAGGATTCTCATCCCCCAAAGGACCCTACAGCGACCCGTCAGCACATCAACTCCAGGAGGGCGCAGTCTGGGCTTGCGCGGCTGTGCCCACGAAGCCCGGCACTGAGGCAGGCACAGAGCAAGGGTTCAGTAAACATTTGTCCAATGAACGAATGAGTGCTTACCGCATGCCAGACTCGATGGGTGTTTTGGGTTTTTTTTTTTTTTTGATGGAAAAAAGTGCTATGGGGAGGGGGTGTCCAGATGAGATCCCAGCGCAGAAAGAGGACATGGACAGAACAACAGGTGAAATCCGAACGGAGCCTCAGCAGCGCTGTGCCAGCAGCCGGGCTCTTACTTTTGACAGAACACCACAGTCTTCTACGATTGGTGGGGACCGCAGGGGGACTCTCTCTGGTGCCATCTCGGTGACGTTTCTGTGAACCTAAAGCTTTTCAAAACTAGTTCATTTTTTTTACAAAAAAAAAAGAATCAATACCTCTTCCCAATATCTTTTTAAAAATAAACTTCTTATTTTGGAGTAATTTTATAAAATGATGAAGTTAAGCCCCGGCACACTGGGTACAGCAGGGCTGCCAGAATAAAAGGGCTCAAGGAAGATCAGAAAGTGCACGTGTGGCACAGTCCCTCCCAGATAGCACAACAGTCCTGACATCAAGCGCTTATCAACAAAACACATATGGCTGATGACCATGAGCTCAGGCCCTGGAGTCAGGCGACCCGGGTTCAAATCCTGGCTCTCCCGTCTGTGAGCTACATTACTATGCTCATCCTCTCTGGGCCTCCATTTCCTTTTCTATAAAATGGGGATACAAATGGTGCCTGTGTTATGAAGATAACATGAGAATTCATTCAGCTGATGGGTTTAAACAGCTGAAAATTGTGTCTGGTACGCGTAAGTGAAGGCAAGCTAGCTAATCGTCTTATTTCTTCTTTGACAGATGAGCCGTTAAATGTAAAACGTAAGCGGTTTGCCTCAGTAAGATGTCTCATAAATACGTTTACCGATCAGAGTTTAACCAGGAGACATTTGCGTCCTGATTTTGGTTTCTGAAAAAGCTCAGTCTAAGCCACACTTAATAATCTTTTAAAAAAAATTTTTAATGTTAATTTATTTTTGTGAGAGAGAGAGATAGAGTGTGAGCAGGGGAGGAGCAGAGAGAGAGGGAGACACAGAATCAGAAGCAGGCTCCAGGCACTGAGCTAGCTTTCAGCACAGAGCCTGATGCAGGGCTCGAACTCACAAGCTATGAGATCATGACCTGAGCCGAAGTCGAAGGCTTAACCAACTGAGCCCCTCAGGTGCCCCCACACTTAATAATTAACGTTAATGTGCCAGGGGCCAAACACACACACGCAAATAGCAATCAATAGGCACCATCCCTGTTTTTGATCATCCACGCCCTTGATCTTGTCTCTTTAGTCTGGGTGGTGGGGAAGTCAGATGCGGCTGTAATGCATGACAGCTTCCAGTCCAAGCTTCTCTGAGACCGAATGCCAAGTCTCAACCTTTCGAGAGACAGGCGTCCGTGTGTGCGTACACACACACGCACACACACACACACACACACACATGCACGCGCCCCTCTGGCTGAAATACACTGGCAATTCCCAAAGAAGCAATTTGCTACGGTCACACCCGGCCGGGTTCTCCTGCACCACAAAGCACAGCAATTAAAACGTGTCAGGGAAGCTGCACCCGTGTTTGGAGGGAGAATTACTAATTTATGCTTACAGTTTACAAATCCAATCATGGCCATGTACTTGGCCCATTACAGTCGTGTAATAAAAATATGGTGAGGGCTTTTATTTGGCGGAAACTATCATTTCCTTAGGTTCTGCAATTTACGAACATTAACTGACCAAACTGAATTCTTCCAGCATGAACAGAGATGAGCAGCCCTTCCTTATGAACCAGGAGACAACCCAGGGCCCTGTACACAGCTATTCTGACCACGGGATTTTTCTGGGAACCTGCAGGGGCTGCTCCTCGCTTCATTCAAGTCCAGACAAGAGAGGCCGTGCAGGGAGAAAAGGCACTAAAGGGCCAGAGTGTGACCCCAGGGGGCCTGGCAGGAGATCTGCATGCGTTCTCCTGGCTGGCTGGGAGGGTCAGTCCAGGGCCCCCTGACGACCATAAGAGTTTTCTCTTCCAACCGAGGACTGGTGGCTGGCATATGCTGGATTCCGGGAGTGCAGAGATTCTTAACTAAAGCATAAAGCACTTCTTTCCCCCCTAGAAGAGCAGGTCTGGCAAACTCCTACGAATCCTGCAAAACCCAGGTCAAATGTTACCACTGAGGTAAAACCTTCTCCAAACTCCCAGTCTGAGTCAATGACTCTCAGCCCTTTTTGGGCTTCAAGTGTCGTTCTTTCGTTCCTCCGATCAGCAAACCATCCCCCACCCCCAGCAAGACTGGCATCTGCAACGGTACGGACTGTGCATGTTTTCTCAAACTCTAGCACAGCCCCCATCATCTAGGTGTTTAATGGAAGAGAGAGAAAGAAAATGGGAAGGGACAAAAAGAAAATGATTTGGCAGATCTCACTGTATCAGTCAGCGGCTGCCACGATAATGCTGTGTAAGGACCCCAAACACACTGACTGAGGAGAAGCATCGGTTTCTCATGCATGGCTCTGTGGGCACATTGGGCTCTGCTGCTGTGGCTCAGTTTAGCTTCAGGCTGCAGCATGGGCTCAGATCTATTGCTTGGAGAAGCAGCTTCTGAGGAAATGGTCATGTCACGGCAGGAAGCAGAAAGGCAAGAATCCAAGCCTAATTGTATCGGATTATTAAAACCTCTGCTTAAATCGTGTCATCAAATTTCACCGGCCAAATCAAGGAGCATGCCCAAGTCCAACATCAGATAGTGGGGCGGGGGAGGGGAAGACTTTCCCTCTACTCTCTCTACGGGGATGCAGGGCAGAGTTACGCAGCAGAGGGCATGGACACAGACACACACAGCGATGGAGGGAAGGAGGAGGGAGGCAGGGGAGCCTAACGGTTAGGAGTGAGCCTCCAATATCAGACTGAGTTCAAATCTCGGCTCTCCCTGCCCCCAACTGAGACTGTAACCTTGGAGAAGTGACTCAAACGCTCAGAGCCTCAGTTTCCCCATCTGTCAAACTGATGCGATGATAATACCAAATCCCTAGGGCCTGCCACGAGGATTTAATGAAAATAGTCCCTGCAAAGCACTCAGCATAGGGTCTAGTCACAGTAAGCGCCCAGTAACAGCTACCGACTAGTTCAGTCCCACCCCCCACTTCTCTGCACTGGATCTTCTCCCAGAAAATACCAAATACTCCCAGCCCCCACCCCTTACCTACGCCAACCCTCCAGGGGCCAGACTCCCCAGACACCCCCCCAAATTAATAAGATTCCTCCATTAACCACGAGTTGTCTTCCATAGCTGCTCAAGGTACCCCAGACATGAGGCTCACATCAGGCACAAAAGCCCGGGGCTGACATTGATGCGAGTCACCAAAGTCATCCTGCCCATAAAGAAGGTGTCTCTGTGACGGATGGCTGCGGGCCGCCGCGACACCGCGGGCCTCCAGGGCCATCCATCTCCTCCTCAGAGCTGGGATGCGGCTGTGGGGGTCAGCCTCGCTCCCCAGTGAAGGCACGCGGTGTGCTGCAGCCTGAGCGTTCAACCGGATGGAATCGAGACAAAGATGTTAGAGACGCAGTACGGGTGGGCGCCTCACAGGTGCCTCTCCCGGGTCCCCTCGGTTTGAATTAAAGTGTTGATGCTACCTGACCTCAGTCACCAGCCGGCCCAGACCTGGTTTACAATCCGGAAAGTTGATTCCCAGGAGGAGGGTCTATAATCACCCAAGTAGTCTGGGGGCAGAAGAGGGATTGGAATCTATCCCTTTAGGGCTCTTTCCCGAAAATTAGGTGTCAAGGGAAAAAAGGAAAACAAAGATCTCCTTTAAAAATGGGGGTTCTTTGGCCCCCAAGCATCTATTCAATCAAAAATTACAGATCACGGTATTTTATTAGAGTGATGCCTACTTTGAGGAGTCCCCCTACATGGGAGGTCACTCCCCAGAAACCACGACTACCCAGACCCCTGTTGGATGAGGGTTTTATTCACAATAAGAGTCTCAGACACAGTGAGTGTCTGTTTCTAATTTTTTTATGCTTTTATTTTATTTTTGAGAGACAGAATGTAAACAGGGGAGGGGCAGAGAGAGAGAGGAAGACACAGAATCTGAAGAAGGCTCCAGGCTCTGACCTGTCAGCACAGAGCCTGATGCGGGGCTCGAACCCACAGACTGTGAGATCATGACCTGAACCGAAGTTGGATGTTTAACCAACTGAGCCGCCCAGGCGCCCCTGACACAGTGAGTTTCTAAACTCTCCTTGCTTTCCAATGTATTTCCTCCTGATTTTCAGTTCAGAAAAGTAATGACAAGCAGAAGCCTAGAGGCAGTACTGATGCTGTGTAGCCCTGGGCAAGTCACACACCCTTTCTGAGCCCAGCATCATCCTAACAACGGGGGAAGAGAAATCCTTCTCACCTGGCAGGGACTCAAGGAGACGGCACACGAAGTGTGGAGCCACGACATGTGATTATCACCACCATCAGCAGTGACCCTCACAGGACCCAGTGCAAGGAAGGAACACAGCAGGGTCTCCACCGAGGTTGGTTCGCAACATGGAAAACCCTTCCAGAAGCAGCCCAAATAATGCAGGCATTTAGAGCCACAGGCTGATCTGCCCCCAGTGGCCTGAGCGATGAAATCTCTGACCACTCCATGTGAACATGACCCCCTGGTCCCTACCAAGGTGTGCAGATCAGCGCTGTGCACATCAGCTCGAGCGCCCCGGGCCAGTCCCCACCACAGTGCCCTTGCACTCCCTCCGTCCCCACTGGATGCCCTGGTCCCCGATCGCGTGACTGGCTCCCTCTCGCCATTCAAGCTTCAGCCTGTGCGTTGACGGAGCAGAGCCACCTCTGAGCACCCTGGGCTCAGCAGTCCCTTCCCTTCCCACACACCCAGTTTCTCTCGATCACCCGTCTTCTTGGCTTCGCCACAGAGATGTGAGTCCATGAGGGCAGAGGCCTCTCTGTGCTGCATCCGCTGTATCCCTGTGCCTAGAAAAGTGCCTGTCTCACAGCAGACCCTCAACCAAGAGCCGGTAGATGAAACACTGAGGTTGGGACTGATACGCCGGTCGGTCTGATGCAAAGACCACGCTCTCAACACCCTCCCAGCCCCCACCACCATCGGTCTCCCCGCAGCGGTACTAACCCAGCCTTCTGATGTGCCGCACAGGACAAATTACTTCCCTCCACTTGAGACTTTTCAGCTCCCAGGCTCCCAGGCTCCATGATAAGACCTTTCTGCAACCCCCCAACTCTGTCCCGCACAGAGAGGTTTCCAGACCTGCCTTGAGTTGCCTGCGTAACCTTCCAATTCCCAAAGGCCCTTCGCCGGCTGCACTAAGGCTGGGCTCGTCCCAGGGAAGGTGACCTGACCCTCCGCCTTGACACTATACTCCCATTAACAAAACCCGGGACTGCAGCACTGTTGGATCTCCTAAGGCTCCTGACAGGCTTTACAGAACACGAAAACTGGGTCACGTACAGAAGCAAGAGTCCAGCCTTGAAAACACTGAAAACCTGGCATCTCTTTATCCGAATAGCGGTCATGTTCCAAGGACAGAACACTGCAAGAGGGCTTCCGTGGAAAATAGAGAGTTAAGTGAGATGGATTTTACTTTCAGCCGCTTTAAAACAAACGCATATTGGGCTTCTGGGTGGCGCAGTTGGTGGCTGAACATCTGATATGGGCTCAGGTCATGATCTCACTGCTCATGATTTCGAGCCCCGTGTCAGCCCCATGTGCTGACAGCTCAGAGCCTGGAGCCTGCTAAGGATTCTGTCTCCATCTCTCCGCCCCTCCCCCGCTTGCTCTGTCTCTCAAATATAAAACATTTTTAAAAATGCATATTTAAAACATATTTACGCAGGCCTTTTGTGCTTGTTTCCTTAAAGCTCAACAACTATATTAACCTTTGAAAGGAAGTGAAAAACTTGGATGATGAATGCTTCTTGTCTCTCCAGCCATTCCCTCTGAGGGCCTAACTCGGAGAAAAAGCAAATGAGGAGGCTGCTATTTCAGCTGTCACCTCAATATTAAGTATAATCTGTCACTGTAGCCAGGCTTTCGTCCCCTTAAAGTACTGGCTGGTGCTCGGGAAAATTTGCAGCCATGTATTTCAGTAATGCACTGAAGTTCTCAAGAGATTTTTGACTCTTAAACATAAATCTTTCTCTCTTATTTTCAGGGCCTCGTTATTTTTACTTGCTAATAAAAGGGAGTTGTCAGTGTCACTGTAATCAGCACCCCATGTCACCTCCCCTGGGCGCCCACCTTCTCTGGGAGGGAAACTGAAAATGGGCAGAGGCCGGAGAAACATGGAAGACGTGCAGAAGAACAGGCTGGCGTTGGTGCACTGAATGCTCTCGTCCTAAACACTGAATGAGAGACTTTAGAGAAGGGGAAACACTTCGGAGAGGTGTAGGCAGAGGTGCCGCCAACTACGTCCGGCGTCCCCTGTGCTCCTGGTGGGGACGTGCGGCGTTCACCGGTGGTCCCGGCCACCACGGAGCGGGGGGTCGTACCCGGCCTTCCCACCTGAGCAAGCACAGGCCCCAGAGAAGGACACGGTGCTCTCAGAGAGCAGGACCCTCGGCTGGTTTCAGGAGGAATCGGTGAACGCCTCCAGGAGAAAGGACTTATAAACAGACACCAAACAGGGGACGCCTGGGGGGCTCAGCTAGTTGAGTGTCCGACTTCAGCTCAGGTCGTGATCTCACAGTCCGTGGTTTCAAGCCCTGCATCGGACTCTGTGCTGACAGCTCAGAGCCTGGATCCTGCCTGCTTCAGATTCTGTGTCTCCCCGCCGCCCCTCTCTCTCTGCCCCTCCTCTACTCGTGCTCTCTCTCTCTCTCAAAAATAAATAAACATTAAAAAAAATTTTTTTAAATAAATGGACACCATGCCTAGCAACTGTAATAAGGGGAGACGCTGGGTCAGAACCAGACTCTGTAGAATGAGAAAGTGAAGGCTTAGAGAGACATGGTCAAAGTCACAGCACTCACCTTCTCCCACCCCCCACACCTGCCCCCCTCAAGTCTCTGCCACCTCCGTCCATGGCCACCTACCCTGCTGGCTATGCCGGGAAGGCCCTTCTACAGTCAGCACCACCTCTTCTCTGGTTCTCATCCCAAACATTCAACCCATCAGCACAACATGCAAAATGAACTTGAGCACCGTGGCAGCTCCCTGTGCCGGAGTCACGGTCACATTCACTCTCCAAACTGGACTGTCTGTCTCTGTCCTCTGGTCCTTATGGTCCCCTGTCAATACTGCGGCCAGAGGGTCCCTTGAACTTCTAGGTCGGTAAGCCATTCCTCGGGTCAAGGCCTTCTCACTGCTCCCCATTTCACCCAGAAGAAAGGCCAGATTCCATCAACAGTCTGTCTGCAAGGTCCTACATGGTCTCCTACCGGACCTGCCTCACACAGTAGGTCTCCCACCTCACCTTCTACCACGTCCTCCCCCCTCACTGCCATCATGGAGCTCCTTGAACTATCTCCGGTCCTGACACTCACTACCTCCCCTGTCTGGAGCACCTTCTCCTGGGAACTCACGCCTCTTCCAAATCTTTGCCCAGATATCACTTCTACACCAAGACCTTCCCCAACCACCCAATTTATAGTTGGACCTAATCCCCCAAACTCTTCATCTCCCTTCCCTTTTTTTTTAGTTCTTGCAGATGATAAGAGAATTCTTTAGACATAACCGCAATAGATGGTACAGAAAACCATAAAGAACTACACCAGCCATGAGAAGACATGAGCCCTAGGGTATGCAGGAACATGGCCGAACCCTGAAAACATTAAGCTAAATGAAAGAAGCCAGAGGCAAGGGCCACATATTCTATGATTCCGTCGCTGTGAAATGTCCAGAATAGGTAAATCCATGGAGACGGAGAGCGGATAAGTGTTTGCCTTGGGCTGGGCGGGGAGGTGGCTTTGGGAGGCGAGTGATGTCTAGAAATAGCGGGTTTTGTGAGGTGATCAAAACGCACCAGAGCAGACTGTGGGGACAGCCGTTCGGACCTGAAATGACACTAAAAACCACTGAATTGTACACTTTTAATGGGTGAATTTTATGGTATGTGAATTAAGTCTCAATAAAGTTGCTTTTAAAGAAAAAGTCTATATAACATTACCAGGGACTGGGAAATGATCACTTTACCAGGTTTGCTTCAGATTTTTTTTTTGATAAGAGAAAATAGGACCACAGCTGAAGTCTCTTTCATACCCTCTCCCCAGCCTGAGTTTCATGACATTGAAGAAACCTCAAAGTTTTGGATCACGGTTTTCATAGTGAAGTCTTAAACCCTGTCTTCGACCTTCCCACCCCCACCAATGTTCAGCTGGAAATTTTACTCCCAATTTAAACAGTTTACTTTGAGGGGCCTTGTCCAATTTGGGCCATCTCTGGATGCCAGACCTCGAAGAATCACAGACGATGTGCGTGGGGGGCTCACCCAGTCCCAGGACCCGGCATGCACACCGACAGCCAGCCACTGCCACCCTCTTCTCAGTCCTCTGAGCTGTCCCCGCGGCCGGCCCTCCAGCCTCATCCGTCAGATGCCAAGTCTTTGAGCAACTAGGATGCACTACCCAATGTTCTAAGCACTAAACTAGAGAAAGAAAATGGTACGGCTCTGAAAACACAACTGAAAGCGAGGAGAAAAAAACATTCCGAGAGAGCCCCGTCTCTGACCTGAGCTGGCAGGACCTGGCACACGGTCCGCCATGGACTCCAAGGATGGCGAGCCGGTCCAGGCCGCACTGGGCATCCTCACACCAGATGGCGTCAGCCTCCCGGGCTGTATACCGGCTGAGTCACACCGCCTCTCAGGGTGACTGGTGACTGTGCATGTGGAGCCATGAGTCAGGGGGAGAAGGTCACTCGAGGCCGTGTCCGGCTGCAGCTCTCCTCCCCACGCCGCGTCAGACCACAGCAAAGCTCCGGGGCAGCATACAGGAAAGGGTCTGCCGGGGGCGGGGGGCGCTGAAGAGCAGCCCCAAACAAACCCTCCGCTGGGAGCCAGGTGTGACCCCAGGAGGTCTGCCCAACGGGACACGGAAGTGGCAGTCCCTTCTCCCTTGGGTAGTCCATTGGTTCACTCCCAGCTCACACAGGGCCACGTGAGGGGCCAGGAGATCAATAATGCGAGTGGCTCTCAGGGAGCCCCAAATCTACAACACACATATTTTTTCTAAAGAACCCAGAACTTTCCTGGAAGAATACAAAATGAGAGAAGCCACTAAGTTCTGGGGCCGTAATTTTCCCTGAAATGCTACAGAAAAGTCAGAGAGAACCAGGACCCAGGGCCCCAAGGGGGAGCTCCCCTCCTCCTTCCTCTTCAGCGTGAGATGGATCCAAATAACTTCCTGCACCTTCTGGGTACCTGCCAGACCTCAGGAGTAAGAGAAATGGGCTGGGGGCCATGAAACCTCTAGTCCCTCGGTCAAATGACTCGTGACCCGACCAGACTCCAGTAACAAGGCAAGTAACTAGGGTGCAGGACAGGAACCTGAGGGGGATTACCAAGTACAGGGAAGATGACAGTCATGGTGCAGACTTCTGGATCTCACAGACAGGAAGATACGAAAGAACTCGGAGGAGAGGCTCATGGATCACAACAGAACTCAATCAACTGCACAAGTGCAATATCGGGCCCACCACCTCCTTTTATAAATAAAGTTTTATTGGAACACAGCCACACTCATTTGTATAATGTCCACGCTGCTTTCGCTCTCCCACGGCAGAGTTAAGTAGCTACAACAGACACTATCTGTCCCACAAGAACTAGAACATTTGCTATCAGGATCCCTATAGAAAAAGGTTTCCAAACCCCTGCATCAGAAGAGTCAATACTCAAAAGACATCTATTCTCTTCAAACTGACCATGAAATCAATAAAATTACCCCAAGATTTCATTGTGAACGTGGATAAACTGATGATTGAAATGCATCATGGAAATGCAGAGGGCCAAGAACAACCAAGGCAATCCAGCTTTGAGAATTTTTCTACTTTTAAATTTTTTTAATGTTTGTTTATTTCTTTTTGAGAGACAGACAGAGCGTGAGCAGGGGAGGGGCAGAGAGAGAGGGAGACACAGAATTGGAAGCAGGCTCCAGGCTCTGAGCTGTCAGCACAGAGCCCAATGTGGGGCTTGAGCTCACAAGCCATGAGATCATGGCCTGAGCTAAAGTCAGATGCTCAACCGACTGAGCCACCCAGATGCCCCTTTGATGGATTTTTTTTTCTAACATCATCCTTGGATAACAAAGACCCCAAAGAACAACTGAGAGGGTCCAAGTGGACACCCTGGGCCTGTGCGCAGTGAGCGTGCAGGGAAGTTGCCTTCACCATTCTAGACGCACCATTGTACTCCTCCAAGCTGTACCTCTGACCTGGTGACCCGGCCAGCCCCTCAGGCTCACTCACCAGATTCCAGGCAAAGCTGGAGGACTCCCACTCCTAGACAGCAAGACCCATAAGCCACAATGATTAAGACAGGCTAGTGTGTCAACAAGGTCAGGCAAATGAGCCATTGGAACCGAACAGAGAGTATAAAACAGACCACACTTTATTCTGCAGAGCATGGGACAGGATGATCTTTTCAATAAATGGCGCTGACTCAATAAGATATTCATGTTGCCAAAGAGGAATCTTGACCCTCTAACTCACACTATGCATGAAAATCAATTCTGGGCACATTTCTGATCCAAGTATAAAACCACACAGTAGGCAAAGATTGCCTAAACAGGACACAAAAAGCACTATCCATCAAGGGATAGACTACTATCGTGGGTTATATTCAATTTAGAAATGGCTGCTCATCAAGATTCCAATGAGCGGGTGGAAGACAGACAAGCCACAGAGGGGGAGAGCGCACCTGTGACCCCAAGACTGGTGGCCATCTTACAAACAAACTCGTGCAATCCAGTAAGAAAAAGACAACCCAGGGAGGAAATGGACAAAAAAGTCTTGGCGCAAACACTCCACAAAAGAAGTTATCCAGATGGCCAATAAAAAAATTAATTAAAAAAAATTTTTTAAAAAAGGTTGTTCACTCTCTTTAGTCATCAGGGAAGCGCAAATGGAAATAGCAGTGATCCACTGCCCCATACCCACCAGATCAACTAAAATGAAAACCTAAAAGCAGACCATATCCAGTGTTGGCAAAAAATGACACGGAGCACCCAGAACCCTCATATACGTTCAGTGAAGGCGCACACAACCCGACCGCTCTGGAATCATCAGTACGTAAAGCTGCACACGGGCACCTCTTCTTCTCCTGGGGATGCGTGTGCTCTATGCACCGAGAGACCCGGGCGAGAATGCGCACAGAGAGACCCGGGCGAGAATGCGCACCGAGAGACCCGGGCGAGAATGCGCACAGGCACTACTCAGAACGGTCAATAGCCCAGAGGACCACTGACCACAGAACAGACATATTTAGTGCCCACGATATGGCCATGCACAGAATACTATACAGAGAAAAGAAGCACGAATTGCTGCCCTCGATGGCGTGGGTGAATCCCACGATAGGTTGACAAAAAGAGAGCAAGGCATGTAATTCCGCTCATAAAATGTTCAAAAACAGACAAAACTACACTATGATGTAGGAAGTCAGGATGGAGGTCACCTCTGGGAGAATCAGGGCAGCAGTGGCGGGGGTGGGAGGAGGGAGGGACTGAAAGAAGGTAAGAGGAGAGTCTTCAGGTACAGGTAACATCAAATCTCCCGAGCTGATGGGTGGTGACCCTGACGTGTTCCCTTTGTGACAAATCACTGAGCTTTGCTCCAGATTCATGTGCGTTTCTGTACACGCTTTACTTTGATTTTTGCTCCAGTTTTACTGTTCCCTTTGTGGACAAAGGTTGCTAATCGCTTGCTTTGCTAAGTAATCTCAATTTTACTCCAAAAGGGAAAGAATACTTGAATACTGAAAGGCTCATAAAGAAAAATGTCAGAGGGAAGGAGTCCATTCAATTAAGTAAATTGATCTTCATGAAAGAGTTTTAAAAAAGGCTTGCAATGCCAGCTAGATGCCTACAGCTCCCCAAGTTTCATCTGCAGCCCAGTCCTGGCTCCCAACCTTGGCTTGTATTCCAACGACCCCACCAACACCTCTACATGAGTGCCTAACAGACACCTGGCCTCCTGCCCCAGGTCGGCTCTCCACCATCCACGCTGTGTCAGCAAAAATGGGCAGCTGCACTGCCCTGCTCTGAGCCAGGCACTGTTCTAGGGAATTCGTGCAAGTTCTAACACTTCTGAGGAAGATGATACTATCATATTATCCCCATATTACAGTCGAGGAGGGCTGGGTAGCTTGCGAGGCTCACACTCCAGAGCGACATCCAGGCAACGGTAAGACTAGTTCCCTTGTTATTTGTAGTTTCCTTGTAATTTTTTAATGTTACCAGATTGGTGCCTAATCAAAATTACACCTGCCTGTGCCTAATATTTGGTGCCCCCTCTGCCCCCTCCAGGAGCAGGTGGCAAACAGGTGGGGCTTGAAATCCAGTCAACATACTCTCAGTTGTTGCAAACGCTGGTGCCCTGGCGCTCAGCCTGCAGTGTGCATCCGAATCGCCGCAATTGCTCGCTGAAACCCACATTACTGGCCCTCCCCCAGAGTTTGATTTCAGCAGCCCTGAGAGGGGGCCTGAGTATGTGCATCTCTTTTTGTTTTAATGTTTATTTTATACCTGAGAGAGAGTGAGTGAGGGGGCGGGCAGAAAAAGAGGGAGATACAGAATCCAAAGCAGCCCCAGGCTCCCAGGTGTCAGCACAGAACCTGATGCAGGGCTCGAACTCATGAACCCTGAGATCATGACCTGAACCAAAGTGAGATGCTAAACCAACCAAGCCAGCCGGGTGCCCCCAGATGTGCATTTCTAATGAGGCCCCTGCGATGCTGATCTGGGCATGACTTGGAAAACACTGCACTAGAATGATGATTTTCAAACCACCAGACGCAGGGGCTCCACGGAGCGCTGGCTGAATCGACTAAATGGGCCAGAAATGAGACCTCTAACCAGAATGTGTCGGGCAGACCTGTGGGTCTGCATTTTAAACAGCCTTCCCGGTGACTGTAGAACACTGATCGGAAAAGGATCCTCACCTGCCAGGTTTCTTGCTTGGCCACAGTGGGCTGAAATTGGTCAAGTTTAAGCAGTCCTAGTCACCCCTGAATAGCAGTGGCTGTTCTCTCCCCAGAGATCGGCAGAAAACCGGCCTGACCGGCGAGGAAAAGGAGAAGCCCTTGAGGGGAATGGTGTCAGAGCCCGATCAATTCCTGCCCTCAATCAGCCCAGAACTCCCATGACGTAACCCAACCCTTTTGTACCGACGTTGGAGGGGCCAGTTCTGGGGAGCAACGGCTGACCGTCTGGAGCTCCACTGCAGGCCAGCAGCAGAGACCCAGAGACCAAGTCCCCAGCACAGGGTGTCCGGAAAACCCACGCCAAGCCCCGCCACCTCCCACGAGGCTCCTCCACCTGACCGGATGGGGGCCGCACAGAACGGTCCCTCCGTGTCTGCAACCAGAAGCCTCTCCCTGCTCACTGGCTTGGCCCCTCCCATGGTTTCCCATGTTTGTGCATGTGGCAGGCCGTACGCGTTTGTCTCTTCTGTGTGCCCTACGAGCCCCCTGTCGCCGTCCCTACATTAACAGGGCAAGATGTCCCGGTACCCTCACCTCGGCCCCCCATCAGCAGCAGGAAAAGAAGGCAGGGCTCCAATGCCACCTGAGGCCACTTCTTCCCAGGGATCCCTTCCCACACAACTCCTACACCCAGACCAGGTTCTCCGGCTTCCCGTGATGCCCGGCCAGTCAGTAAGCCTTGAATGGGATGACAGAATTTGTGTCGGACAGGACTTCCTTTTGACGGAACTCAGTCAACCCTACACCAACTTTATCATCTGACATTTTTTTTTTTTTAACGCAAGTCTTCATTTCCCCTTTAGATAAGGGGCCATCCTGCAGCCTCCTCCTCTGGCCTCAGCCTGTCCCCTCCGGCCCCAGCCCTGGAAGTTGAGGCGGCCAGAAGGGTATTCAATGGCACCTGTCTATCCTGTCAAGTGGCAAATGGCTTCTTGTGGCCTTGTATCAAAAGTGTGTGCTCGGGGCGCCTGGGTGGCTCAGCTGGTTAAGCCTCCAACTTCGGCTAAGGTCAGATCTCACGTTCGTGGGTTCGAGCCCTGCGTCAGGCTCTGTGCTGACAGCTAGCTCAGAGCCTTGAGCCTGCTTCCGGTTCTGTGTCTCCTTCTCTCTCTGCCCCTTTCCATCTCATGCTCTGTCTCTCTCTGTATCAAAAATAAATAAAACATTTTTTAAAAAAAAAAGTGTGTGCTCACATACAAACCAGATGAAGTGTCAATCCCAGGGCAGTCAAAATGGCCCCAGTAAACCAGAGTTTCAATGAGCAAGAGCAACAGGCTCCTTGGGACAGGAGGAAGGGGTAGAATTCTCTTCTGACCTGAGGGAACTTAAGTCCTAGGTCCCCCCCCGAGGACAGGACCCTGGGTCCCGGGGGTGGGGGCTGCATGGAGGGAACTCCAGGAGCTTTTCTCCAATGCTGCCTTCACCCGGCGACCACTGGCCCGGTGCTCTGCCAACGAGCACGTGGCCCTCAAACATTTCCCTGCATTTATGGACAGTCCTCGTGGTTCCTACCGCACAGAAATGCCATCCCCATTTCACACACAAGCCTGTGTTCAGACAGATTTAAAACAATAACAGGGAGAAAAAAATAACTTGTCCAAGTCACACAATCAATAAACAGCAGAGCACAGCTCCAACTCAAATCTGACATCAAACCCTGGTCTTTAACGTGTGTTCTTGTGGAGTTACCTAGAAGGGACTTCCGAGGGTCCGAACCCAGCTCTAAGATCCTGCAGATGACCTTTCTTCATCAGTCACTGCTTCCCCTTTAGCACAGCGACAGCGTGCCTTATACAATTTTTGGTCTGAGGACATAGCTTTCTACCCAAAGTGTCTCTGCCTGGGCCTCCAAGCGGTGGATGTCATTGGGTGAATTTTAAAGTGAGATTTCCAGGGGCGCCTAGGTGGCTCTGTGGGTTAAGCATCCAACTCTTGACTTCAGCTCAGGTCATGATCTCAGAGTTGGGGGGATCAAGCCCACCACCAGGCTCTGTCCTCACAGCGAGGAGCCTGCTTGGGATTCTCTCTCTCCCTCTCTCTCTGCCCTTCCTCGGTTCATTCATATTCTCCTTCCCTCCCTCCCTCTCTCTCTCTCTCTCTCTCTCTCTAAATAAACTTTAAAATGAGATTCCCAAAATGGCAGATTATAGCCCTTGAAAGAAATAATGTTCTCTCTGGTATCAGAAAGCAGAACTCTATAAAACTTGGGCCATGAAAGATTATAATCTCTTCCTTTGTAGACTCCTTTTCCTTATGGAAGAACCTCAGACACCTGATGGGAGCTGGTGCACATTTTAAATGGCCAGTCCTGGGGCACCTGGGTCGCTCAGTTGACTGAGTGTCCGACTTCAGCTCAGGTCGTGATCTCACCACTCACGAATTTGAGCCCCCGCGTCTGGCTCTGTGCTGACAGAGCGGTACCTGCTTGGGATTCACTCACTCTCAAAATAAACAAACATTTAAAAAGTAAATAAATAAAGCAGCCAGTCCAAATGTCCCCATCAACTTCCCACCTCACAGGGGTGAGGCTGACCAGCCCTATCTGGGCTTAAATGAGGGCTCTGTGCACCTAACATTCAAGGCGGATTTCACAAAGCCACTCCAGGAAACAGGGCCTCCCTGTGACGTTTCCATCCCCACAATTTCTGTCTCCTTATTCTCACAGATTTTAGCTCAGACTGAACGTTTCGGCGAGGCTGCCCCCAGGCTTCTCTTCCCCTCATAAATACTTCATTGAGTCCCGCTGCATCTTAAAACTTGGCTTTAATCATAAGAAGCCAAGAAAGACATTTCATCCTGGATAAGCCCAAGAACTGAATATCGATTTGTTGTTCTCCTGAAGAAAATGCGGGTGTCGGACCAGGTGGGCAAGGAGGCGGGGCGCAAGGACAAGCCTGGCTGAAGTAGGTCAGATGCAGGCAGGTCCCCCCTTATCCACAGCCTTCCATCCTCCAAGTCTAGACGCGGCTCACCCCCTTCACCACCTGGGAAGAGAGGGAGATCTAGAACTTCCTCCCTACCCTCCGGTCCCTGAAAGCAGCACACAGCCTTTTGTAGGTGTCTGGATGTGTTTATTTCCAGGCATCCCAGGAGGGAGAGCAACCCAGATAGAGAGTCACCGACTGAAGTCACTCCAATGTCACCCGGCTGTAATCCATCTGGCAGCGACACACTTGGCAGTCGGTGCTAGAAAACCTGTACAGTTAAACAGTGGTCAGCTAATCCCTGACTCGAGGTGGGTATGAGGACTCTCAGTCCCCTTGCCTGTGCCTTCTGCCTAAACTCCACCCAGATGCCCACCTTTCCTTCTGTAGCGAGATCCCGGAGGACCAGGCAGTGCCCACCTGCTGTCTGCATCAGTAGGCTTCCTCTGTCTACAGGGCCTAACAATGAGGAGAAGCAGAAACTCGCTTTGCCAAGGAAAACATCCCAAGCAGTGGTCTTGTCCTTTCTCTTTTTTATCTTAAAAAGCACGTGTTTATTTCATGTTCTCCTCCAGATCAGGCAAGTCTTTAGCAGCTCTGTCGTTAGGCCACGCGTCGGTCCCGTAACCACGGGCTTCTGCACACGCGACAAATTCTGCCACTCGGCATCCCAGCTCAGAGCCTGTCTTATCGCTTGAGAAGTTTATGGCCCTTGAAAGTGAAGTGCAGGCCCCTCGATGCTTTAGTAGACCAAGGGACAAGATAATAGCAAAGGGTTCTTGTGCTGTGCGGGGCTCATTTATCAGTTCTCAACCAAGAAAAGCCGCAGACGGCTCCGGGCTTCTCCTCCCGAGTGCCAGCGGCCACAAAGGAACTTTTGTTCAAATCAGGGGCAACCCGGGTGGCACCGCCTGACACACTGGGTTTTTAATGAACACTTAGGACTCAGGGGAATGAGCTATTTCAGCTGGAACTTTCTTGGCCAAAGTGTCATCAGGTCAAAGAGCTAAACTGGGGCCTAGCGCAATAGCTTTGTGCAAGAAAGCATGTCTTCCTTTGAAGCCCTCCAACTTTCTCATGACCTTTCTCTTCGCCCTCAAAGGCGAGCGGCCGCTTGGTTCTTCATGCTAGAGCAGGCAGCAGCATCTTTCTAGGCCACGAGACTACCCGCTGACGCAGCCTGGCTCCCACCGGCAGGCCAGCCTTCCGAACTACCCACGTTACCGGCTCCCCGATGGACCTAAAAATACACTGTCTTCACAGAAAACAAAGTCTTGGGATTCTGTTTCAAGCAGAAAAAAATCGACCCGCTGCTAAGATGCGGCTGGGGCTGTCTTTAATCCAAATTATTTCCATTTCTGCAGGGCCAGCTGAGAACAAGGCTCACGGGGACTCGAGATTCGTGCATGGGTATGACGTCCTTCGGGTCTCAGGGACTCTCCTCGACAATTCACAGTAGGAGGGGCATATTCTCCTGTTCGCTATGAACTGCACAGCCCTCAAGTCTCGCGAGGCTTGGGCACGAGAATTACCAGCTAAGTTAAAACACGTTACCATTGGAGACCTTACTCCCACGCCACTCGGAAACCCCTCACCGGGGAACAGCCTTCGCCAGACTAACCTGGACTTGGGTCCCAGAAAACAATCTGAAACTGGCTAAGGACGGCAGAAATCGGGTGTGTCTGTGGAAGGGATTCTGGATAAGAAGATAGCGTCAGTGGCCTCACGGATTGGTCTTCAGAATATCCTCCCAGAGAGGAGGGTCTGGACCTCAGGGTGACAGGGACACAGGTGATGCCAGTGTAGATCATTCCAGGGCCCCTCCCCCACCTACACACACCCCACAAAACACACCTCCCAGAGAGTTTGCCATGACTGGGCCTGGAGCCCTGGGCTGGGGTCTTCTCTGCCAGGCCCTACTGGTTTTACACTAAATTTAGATCCCAGGGGCGCCTGGGTGGCTCAGTCAGTTAAGCGTCCAGCTTCTGACTTCAGCTCAGGTCATGATCTCACAATTCGTGGGTTCAAGCCCCGCATCAGGCTCTGTGCTGACAGCTAGCTCAGAGCCTGGGGCCTGCTTCGGATTCTGTGTCTCCCTCTCTCTCTGACCCTCCCCTCCTCGTGCTCTTTCTGTCTGTCTCTCAAAAATAAAAACATTTTAAAAAATTAAAAAATAAATAAATAAATAAATTTAGATCCCAGACTCCACTCACCCTGACACTGCTCCTGGAGGCCTTCGCCAGGGGGTCACTTGATCTCAGTGTGAAGAAACATTGCTAGTTGACCCTAATACTGGTAGGGGAGATACAAGGCACATTTTCAGAGCCTTCGGTGGAGCTCTGGACCTGAAGGCAGGGCGGGGGTATAGAATTCTACAAAGTTCTATCTCATGGTGGAGAAGACCTCACAAGGGGAGGGGGTGGAATTCTAGATGTAAAAACACTTTCCAGGTTTTAGCCACTGAGGACAGGGCCACTACTTCAAGAGAAGGAGTAACAAAAACTACCCATGTCGGGTATTTCTTTCCTATGAGTTAACTGAGCCGGGAAGCCACTGTTCACTACGCCACATATTACCCAAGGGCACAGGCTGTTTTCACTTTGCAATGGCCTTCACACAAGCTGGTGGGTTTCCGTTTCCAAAGAGTTACAACATCATTTCTTGGTCAGCTTGTCAGACTGTCCCTGGGAATGAAGATCTGCACCAAGAGAAGTTTCGGGAATGCATTCCATCTCTCCTAAGGTTGGGATGCCAACAGCTACAGAGGAGTCATACCCCACAATAACAGTCAGTCCCTGCCCTGGCCCTGCTCTGGCCTCGGTGGGGCCAGATCGGCACAGAGCAAGGTCCCAAGATACATCTGGCCCCATCCCTGAAGCAAAGGGGATGAGGAACAGACTCAGGGTCTATTGCTGGCTGCGTGAATGGGAGGTGCTACGGGTCAAGGGGAAGAAGATCAGTTGCACATATACGTAAGCCAAGAGGCAACGTCAGGAATGGGCCACAGCAAACCAAAACCCAGGGAGAGGGGAGCCAGGAGAACTCAGGCCAGTCCAACCATTCCAGACAGCAGTGCCCCGTTAGCATGAGGTAAGGCCAGCCTTCTGCCGCACAGGGTTTTAGCAGTGCCCCCCACCCCCCGGCACAAGTTAGCGCCTATGCCTTAACCTCTTCAACCTCTGGCCCTCTGAGCAGCAGCCTATTACAGTGGGCTGTGCACATCTCTCTCCGGCCTTGAGATTCTTGGTATATGTCTCTTCCAGGAATTACGGTAGACTCGGGGGGAAAATGCCACAGAACATTTGGGAATATAACGGGAATTCTTGTAAACACAAAGCTGAGCTCTCAAAGTCAGGGAAATCTGGGATAGGAATGGTTCCCCCAAAAGAGCTCTAGAATCTGTAAATGTTAAGTTATTTGGAAAAGAGGTCTTTGCAGCAGGCTGAAGTTAAGGACCTTGAGATAAGAGCTTGTTCTTGACTATCTGAGTGGTCTCTAAATGCAATCACAAGTGTCTTTACAAGAGAAGGACAGAGAGGTCACACACACACACGGAGGAGAATGAGCACTATGTCCATGGGCAGTCACTGGGATGAGGAGGCAGAGACCAGGGACGCCAGGCACAGCAGGAGGCTGGAAGAGGCAAGGAGCAGACCCTCCTCCAGAGTTTGCAGACAACGCCTCGATTTCAGGCCAATGATGCTGATGCCAGCCTTCTGGCCTCCAGAACAGTGAGAAAACCCATCTCTGTTGTGTTAGAGCCAAGCTTATCGTAATTTGTTACAGTAGCCACCGGAAACTAACACATCCACAAAACACGCTAGCAAATACAGAACTGAAAACCAGAGTGAAAGTGCCCACAAACACGGGCTGCTCAGAGGCTGGTGCTGACCTTACCAATCGGGTGCTGGCTTCCGTTGGCACCTGGGGCAAGTCCCAAGGCCTTTGGTTATGCTGGATAGAGGGGCAGGAACTGCACCTCACACATGCGCACGGACACCCACATACATGCGCACAGATGCACACATACACACACACACACATGCACGCATGCATGCACACACACATCCATACACGCACATTCCAGCCACCTCAGAGGGCTTCACCGTCAAGAAAGGAGGGGCCTTGGGTAAGAGCCATGCACGGAAGCAAAGGGCGATAGGGTGTAAGTCCTGGACTGAGCAGAGCAAGAGGCTGATCTTCCTTAGTAGCTCAGTACCCCAACCCTGACCTCAAATGGGTTTCATTTCAAATATATACCACCTGGGGCTTGAGGAAATCCCCAGCTCGGAAATTCACATCACCCGTGGTAATGGTATCACCCTGATAAAACCCCAAACGTGAGCTCAAAATCCAACTTAAAATGTCCCTTAGGGTAATAAGCTATCCTGGACATGAGTCAACAAAGAAACAGAAGAACCATATCCAGAGGTGGATTATAAAAGTCCTTTCTCAGGTAAACATGATTCTAAAAAATTACACAGCTTAAGTACAAAACCAAGATCAAGAGCAACAGAGACAGCAGATTACTATTAAAAAAAAAAAAAAAAAAGAATCCCTGGAAGATTCCCAAACTACTCAAACAGAACTTCTACAGGTCTAAAATAAAAAAAGATGCTAAAGGGAAAACTTGATAGCCTGAGTTAGGCTGAAGATTAGACACAGCCAGAAAGAAAATTAATAAACCAGAAGGTAGCTTTTAAAGTCGTTATCCAGAATGCAGCAGAAAGACGAGCTTGGAGAATACGAAAAACATGTCAGAATGAGAAGTCCAATGCAGGTCACACAGGAATTTCTTGAGGCAACAGAAAGAGAGGGAGACTATCAGTATTCTAAGAAATTAAGTGGCTTAACGTTTTCTGGAACCGAGACCCCAATTTTCAGACCTGGGAAGCATAAAGCCCAGAGAGGATAAATGAAATTAGATCTACTCCCAGACACATTACAGTGAAACTACAAAGCTTCCAGGATAAAGACTTTAAAAGCAAGCCCAAAGAAAGGGCAGATAGCCTCCAGATAAAGGACTTCAAGAGACACAAGCTGACAGTGACATCGGAAGACAGGAATACCCTACCCAAATGCCGAGAGAAAAGTAAGCTGACCTAGAAATCTATATCCTGCAGGTCTCATTCAGTAACAATGGCCGAAATAAAACTAAAAATCTTGTAGACCCTTCTGTAGAGTCCTTCCTGTGGCTGGTCCTGATCTCCATGCTGGACAGGTCACAACCATCCATGAACATCTCAGCTGTCACTGGCCTGGTCTCTAGAATCCAACTCTTCATACCCTGGAGCTCTACCTTCGGTGTTCCCTGCATAACTGGCCATGGGGGTGCTACCACAGGAGGTGAGAAGGCTCTCTTGCTATTTCCTTTGTTGCCTGTCTCAGCACTGTGGGCTTCCTCCATGCTCAAGAAGATGCAGGCTGACCTCCAACGTCTCGGGCACATCCCAGCTCTGCCTCCTGCCTCCCCTCCTCTGCTCTTCTGGCGAAACCAACGTCTCATCCCTCCACCCAGGCCTCTGGACCACTGCTTCATTAAAGTGCTGATCAGGTGCTGGGCCCACCTTGTCCCTACATAGTTCTTACTGTTTTCCCATAGCCTTCTAGGTCTTTCCCAGCCCCAAGGGGTGGGCCCACCTGTCTCTTCTGAGCACTTCCTACTATCCTGCTGGGGGGGCTGCAGTCTCCCCAGAGATGCAGAGGGACCCACCATGTAAATTCCTTCTTACATCCACTTCTCACCTAGAATCAAAGCCAAGACTCTGGCCTTTCCAAGGACCCAGGAACATTTCCCTCTCAGACCAGCTTGCAACACCTGTAAATCTCTCCCAAGAACTGGCTCTCTCCCCACGAAGTGCCAGCCCTCCAGATACTGAATGGGTAGGGGTGGGAACTCCCTTCACCCCGTCCCCAAGCCAGTCCTCTCTTCAAGTGTCCTGACCTGTCCCTCACGACAGGTAACTGCTAGTGACTTCAAGATCAGAGGAGACTTCAAGTTGTGAAGTCTTAAAATCCAAGCGGATCCCAGCCTGAGCGCTTGACTGCCTTCATGCCATGTCTTCTCCCTTAGATGAAAGGCCACTGGGCTGATATTCCCTTCGGTGTCTGAGGCCAGGGCTCCCTCCTAGCAATGGTGACCCTCCGTAGATGAAAACGCAAACATGCACCAGAGAGGACAGCTGACAGAGAGGACCAACAGAAGCACATTTGCCTTTCCAGAAAAAGCCCAGACTGTGCCTGCTTCATCTAGTTTAGTCCTTACATCCTGAAGAGGAGAGATGAAATCAGAATTGGTCAAAGGAGCCGAGGTCCAAAGGAAAGACATTGTGTGAGACCGTAATAAACCAGGACAGGCTATTCATCAAGGTCAAAACGTCACCACCATAAAAGGTGGGGGTGGGGAGGAGGGGGTGGGAATCCCAGCACATCACTAGTTACTGGTTTTACATCTGCAGAGTCCTCCACATCAGGACGTTCATCATCGCCTATTCCAAACATCGCATGGTCAGTTTTAAGTCCTCACCTGGCCCCGGTGCTTCCGGGTTTCCCGCTGACCTGTGTGGGAATGCTCCCCACTTCGTTCTTGCCTAGAGATGCCCGCTGTGGACAGGACTTCCTTCACCAGCCCCTTCACAGGGGGCCGTCAGACAACTGAGCTTTTCCTTCGGATTTTTTTAAAATTTTTTAATGTTTTATTTATTTTTGAGAGAGCGGGAGAGAGAGACAGAAAGAGACAGCGTAAGCAGGGAAGGGTCAGAGAGAGAGGGAGACACAGAATCCAAAGACAGGCTCTAGGCTCTGAGCTAGCTGTCAGCACAGAGCCTGATGCCGGGCTTGAACCCATGAACCGTGAGATCATGACCTGAGCCGAAGCTGGACACTTAACCGGCTGAGCCACCCAGGCGCCCCATTCCTTCAGAATTTTTTAAACCTACAGCCGTTCCATTTCATCTGGGAAGAGGTGGACAGAAACCTGTCTGGATGAAGGTTTTGACCTTGGTTTAAATGGTTCTCTGGCCGAGGGTTTGGAAGTGCCAATGAGGGGAATCCACCCTTTAGTTTTTAGAAGCTGGTTCATCCATGGAGGGCCTCATGAGGACAGCCTCCATGAAGCTGATCAAGTGTGTCCAAGAAGAAGAGTCTAAAGGCAAACTCGACCTTGGGCAAGGAAAAGTACCTTGAGGGTCACTCCTTGGCGGGCTCCTGGATGACCTCGGCCAGCTTCTGGTAGGACCTCACTAGCCCCCTCATCCCAGGACTTCTAAAGAGATAACTGGGGGTAAAGTGGGCTCTGTCCCCCGTTCTCCCACAAACGGGCCATTTTCCTTCTTACTCAGCAATACCCACCAACTCGTCAAATCAAAGATGTCCCCCTTGTCCTTCAGTGCTGCCACCATGAGCAGAGGGCTGGCTCTGTTCTTGACCACCCAGGGCTTCTCGGGGACTCTGCACTAACGGTGTGGCTCAGACTTCCCGTGCCATGGCGGCACCCGCCTCCCTGCTCTGGAACGCCATGGCCTCAAGTCCAAGAATGGAACGGAATGCCTTGGAGCCTCATCTTCCTTCTGTCTGCTCCCATTCCCCATCTGGAGAAGCCAAGTCTTCTCCAGGTTCCCACGTCTAAGAGGAGGGAGAAAACACCAACCACTCAAGTAAAGCACATTTACTGCAATGCCAATTGGCAGGATAATTTTTTTTAAGAAAAGCGCTCTGAAGCCCCTGGGCCTCATACAGTACGTGTTCCAGCAAGACCTTGCTTGTTGTACAGGGGAAAGTGCACGAATACTGGGGTCAGGGGCTCAACCCAGATCTCTTGCTTTATTCAAGGAAAGTCAAGGGCATGGGATCCCGAAAGCAGGAATAGCACGGAGGCTGGAAGCAGTCTACGAACAGGAACAAGAGACCTGCTGATAAGACGTTGTAGACTGGCGGCCGTCAGAGCCTGACCCTCCAGAACTTGACCTCTGGCGTTTGGTGATACACATTCAAAACCTGGGAGATTTCATAGGGACGGCGGGACTCGGGGCTCTCTTGAAGAAAAGATCTGGCCACATCAGCAACCCCCCCCCACCCCTAGTCCTGCTGGGAACTGGCGCCCAGCTCGCCTGACCTGTCTGGTCCCTGCTCCAAAGCAAATACTCACTTCTTCCGCTGACCGTCTCCTGGCTTTAGACTAACTTCTTCCAAGACTGGAGGCTCCACATTTTTAAGCAGAATTTGAATTTTATTTTTTCAGCTGCCCCTTATTAAGGCTGACCATCTAATTTATCATGTAAGGCAGGACATGTTTGAGAATGAATGCAGGTGCCGCAGTGATTACACCGGAGATTGACGTGAGCTACGCCTGTCCTCGGTCGGTGGGTCCAATGAGGGCCTTCCTGAGACACCCTTTTGTGATTAGTGGATAGGAAGTTCCATAGATCGGGTGTGATTCCTGGCCTTGGGGATGAAGAGAATGACCCATGCTGAATGTGGGGAATTTTTTTTAACCACAATGATTAGCCAAGGATAAAAGGTTGCAACTGTTTGTCAGAAACACGTAAGATCACAAGGAGTATCTTAGTTCCTGGTGTTACTAAAGTTTGTCTCACTAACCAGGATGGTGAGGATGTGCTAATAAAGAACAGTAATAATGACAGTGTTATGAATTGAATGTCCTCTCAAAATTCACATGTTGGAATCCTAAGCCCCACTGTGACAGTATTTGGAGGTGGGGCCTTTGGGAGGTGCTGAGGTCATGGGGGTGCGGCCCCCAAGTGGGGTGAGCACCATTAGAAGATGAGACACGAGGAGCACCTGGGGGGCGCCTGGGGGGTTCAGTCAGTTGAGCATCCGACTCATCGTTTGTGGGTTCGAGCCCCGCGTCCGGCTCTGTGCTGACATCTCAGAGCCCGGAGCCTGCTTCAGATTCTGTCTCCCTCTCTCTTTGCCTGCCTGCCTCTCCCTCTCCCCTCCTCCTGCCCCTCTCTTTCTCTCTCTCTCTCTCAAAAACACTTAAAAAATAAATTTAAAAGGGGTGCCTGGGTGGCTCAGTCAGTTAAGCATTCAACTTCGGCTCAGGGCATGATCTCGCAGTTTGTGGGTTCAAGCCCTGCATCGGGCTCTGTGCTGACAGCTCAGAGCCTGGAACCTGCTTCAGATTCTGTGTCTCCCTCCCTCTCTCTCTGTCCCATCCCTGCTTGTGCTGTCTCTCCCTCTCTCTCTCAAAAATAAATTAAAAAAAAAACATTTAAAAAAATGTTTAAATAAAAATAAATTTTAAAAAAAGAAAACAAAAAAGAGATGGCAGGAGAGCGCCTCCCTCTGCTCCCTGCCGTGGGGCCCGGGGGAGGCCGCCATCTGCAGACCAGGCCGGGGCCCTCAGCACACACTACCCGGCCTCCGGTTCTGTGAAAAAAACTTGGTTTCTTCTTGAAGGCATCAGTCTACGATGATCTGTGCAGCTGCCTGAACTAACTAAAACAGACTACGAATGTCTCTATATAGACGGCATTCTGGGGCAGGCACTGCGGTGAGCAGTTTACTCCTACTGACACACTGTCAGACTCACCACAACCCTGCGAAAAAGGTGGAACGATGATTTCCATTTTGCGGGTGAGGAATCTGTGGCCCAGAGAGGCCAAGCTACTTGTCCAAGGTCACGCAGCCAGTGAAAAGCAGGCTGGATTTGAACCCAAGCAGTTGAGTTGAGTCCATCCCAGTGACCACACGGCCCTGCCGCCGACAGACAGGTCTCTGGAAAAGGAAGTCAACAAGAGACCAGCTGCTGCTTCTCAAGCAAGGGCCCTGCACACACACCCCCTACTGCACCTGTCCCTGTCGCCTTCCCATTGAACAAACCCCACTGATGGGCACCTGCTGGGGTCAAGGTGCGACAGAGGGGGTGTCACCGACAGTAGCTGCACCCTAAGGAGGGCACCGGGATGTGGGAAAACACCACGTGGGGGCTGAGGATGGGAGCCGCTGAAGAGGGCGCCGGGCGGCTGGTGCCCGCCACCCCGTCCTTCACACCTACGAGGGGGCTTCTTGCCCTTTAAGAGCCTGGAGGGGAGGACTCAATCCCATCAGCTCAAAGGACCACGGCCCTGATTCCAGCAGGTGACTCGAGGGCTGGGAAGAATTTGTCTTGAGAAAGAGAAAGAAAATGAGAACAAGGGGCGCCTGGGTGGCTCCGTTGGTTAAGCGACCAACTCTTGATCTCCACTCAGGTTTGTGAGTCCGAGTCCTACATCAGGTTCTGTGCTGACGGTGCGGAGCCTGCTTGGGATTCTCTCTCCCCCTTTCTCTCTGTCCCTCATCCGCTCATGCTCTCTCACTCTAAGTAAATAAACTTTAAAAGCGAGAGAGAGAACGAACATAAACACACGCCTGCTTTGCCGGATCCGGCTGACACCGCTCTGCTGTGCTCACAGCTTCTCTTGGGACTGACAGCCTGTAACGGGGCCAACGATTCGGCTAGAGCGGACACGCACCGTCGTCCTGATCACGGCCGCAATGTTCCCAGCACCATCGGAGGACGGGAGGCAGTGAAGACCCCCGGGGACGCACACCGACGGCACCAATGAACGGGAACCACACCCCCACCCACCGGGGATGGCCGCAGAAACCCAACATGCAGGTTACGCCCCCTTGAAGCTACAAGCTCCGGGAGGGTGGATGCTGTTTCGGGGACTCTCGGGACTGTGGAGCCCTCGCTCCTTCAGCAAAGTCATCTGCTGCCAGGGATGTTCGTGCATCTGGAGCCAAATTCCTGAGGGGCTGAGGAATTCGACTGAGTCTGGACAGCAGAACAGGGGGAGGTACAGGCTCTGGATAAGATGGCTTGAATTTGAAGTCTGGCCCAACCACAGACTAGTTAAGAGAGATACTTCCCTTTGTGGGCCTCAGATTCCTCATCTGTAAAACGGGGGTGATTTTAGGTACCTGACCAGGATGTGACAGGGGTGGGGGGGAAATAAGGTGAGATGCAAGCACTCAGCACAATGACCCTCAGAGAATCAGCACCGAGTTGTCAGCTATGGCTGTGCCCAAGTGCCAGCAGTCACTGTAAGGACCCCTCGTCTAGGACGTCAGAACATGCGTCCCCACTGCACAGTTGGCCAGACAAGGAACAGGTGCTAGACCGCCAACCCTTGGGGAGCTAAAGGGAAACCTTAAGCCCGAGTTCCCACTCCCACAGACGGAAACACAGGAAAAAGGGCTCCTTCCTCCGCTCGTCTTCCTCTGTTCTCCTTCTGCAAAGTGCCCGGTGCGCTCGGCTCCCAGCGGACGGCCCGCTCCCGCCATCCCCTTTCCTGGTTATGAATACGGCAAGTGGCTTCCAAACACGTTCAGGTAAATCCCTATATTGTTCAAAAGGCAGGAGAGGGGGCTTTCGGAAGGAACGAGGTAATAAGGTCAAAAGGTGACTGGATGTGGGCTCCAGGCAGCAGCCTGACTTATGAGACACACGGACAAACAGACAGACATGGCTCGCATATGCGTGGGTTTCTGCAAGGCATGGAGCTAGAGCCAATCCTTCAT
>PJEM01012181.1:0-11141 GCA_004023845.1 Helogale parvula
GAGAGAGCTGGGGAGAGAGAGGGATACAAATCTTGAGAGACTATTGAATGCTGAAAATGAACTGAGAGTTGAGGGGGAAGGGGGACGGGGGAAAAGAGGTGGTGGTGATGGTGGAGGGCACTTAAGGGGAAGAGCACTGGATGGTGTATGGAAAACAATTTGATAATAAAATATGATGGAAAAAAAAAAAAAAAAAAAAGAATCTCTTGTGGTTTATCTCCCTCTGTTTTTTTATCTTATTTTTGCTTCCCTTCCCCTATGTTTGCCTATTTTGTTTCTTAAATTCCACATATGAGTGAAATCATCTGATATTTATGTTTCTCTGACTGATTTATTTCGCTTAGCATAATATACTCTTGTTTCATCCAAGTTGTTGAAAATGGCAAGATTTCATTCTTTTTGATCACCAAGTAATATTCCTCTGTGTGTGTGTGTGTGTGTGTGTGTGTGTGTGTGTGTGTGTGTGTACCACATCTTCTTTATCTAGTCACCCATCAACAGACATTTGGGCTCTTTTATACTTTGGCTATTGTCAATAATACTGTATAGCTTATATTTTTAAGGAAGATGGACATGTCAACTCTTATCAAGAATTTGGTATGGGCTAAATTTTTAAGGCCTATTGCTACTATGATTCTACTTGAGTATTAAACTTGTAAGCATTTGTTCTACTAACAAATGTATCTTGAAGCCACTTTGGAAGATCATATACTTCCCTCCTAGTTTTAGGAATGATAGGTGTTTTTGTTTTTTTGTTTTGTTTGCCTTATCTATTGCTGTATAACAAATCATCCCCAAAAAGTGCTTAAACCAATAACCAAATGGTTATTTGCTCAGAGTTCTGCAATCTGAGCTGGGCTCACCGGGGTGGTTCTTCTGCTCACGGTCACTCATGTGGCTGCACCCAGCTGGCAGGTTGCCTAAAGGCTGATTTCAGCAGGGACTCAGGATGGTTGAGCCTCTCTCTCTCTTTCCTTGTATTCTCAGGGCCTCTCTGCTGCCAAGTGGCCTCTCCCCATGATTTCTCCAGCAAAGTCACTGGATTTCTTACATGGTAGCTCAGGGCTCCCCCAAACCACAAAAACAGAAATTGGCAGGTCTTCTTGGGCTTAACCCTGAATCTGGCACACTACTTCTACCCTCCATTTAGAACAACTCATAGATACACTCAGATTCAAGAAGCGGTGGGTGTGGGCGCAACACAAAGGCCTGGAAACTGAGAAACATGGTTCAATATGGGCCACCACAAGAGTCTTAGAATCTTCCAGTCCACTACTACATCTCCAGTAGCTAACACAATGCTAGACTCACAGTAGATTCTCAGCAAACATCTGTTGAATGGTTACTACTGAAGCATCTGATGGCTAAAAACATTGCATATGTAAGCAGCACCACTGGAAATGTAGAAGTTCAGTTTTTTTTTAATTTTTTAAATTTTTTTAGAGAGAGAGAGAGACAGTGTGAGCAAGGGAAGGTCAGAGAGAGAGGGAGACCCAGGATCCAAAGACAGGTTCCAGGCTCATGAGCTAGTTGTCAGCACAGAGCCTGACGTGGGGGTCGAACCCACAAACTGCAAGATCATGGCCTGAACCAAAACCGGATGGATGCTCAACTGACTGAGCCACACAGGCACCCCTAGAAGTTCAGTTTCTGAAGACAAGGTCTGAGAAACTACCTGCAAAGCCACGCCCACAGCAGTGCTCGCTTGCTACTCTTACGTGTTGGAGTCATTTACACATCAGTTAGACACCAGTCCACTTCTTGGAAGGCTTCCTACTTCTTGGGAGGCATCATCCATTATTATGCCTCAGGCATCCTTCCTGAGAATATATTCTAAATACACATTCAACTAATAAATAAGTTGCAGCATTTATGTTCTGTGGAATCAAAGGGGAAGTTCTTTGAGGAGAGTGGTTAGTGTGGAGAGAGGCCAGGGGGTTTCATTGTTCTAGTGAGTCAGGGAAGACTTCCTGGAAGAGGTGGTTTCAGAAACCCTTTGAATGATGGGAGAAGATAGAGGTTGATTGGGGATATTCTTGGCAAGTGATATGACCTAAAAAGGAATATCCGAGACATAAGAGTAATATGGATTGCCAAATAATATATATATATACATATAGCCGTGTGTGTGTGTGTGTGTGTGTGTGTGTGTGTGTGTGTGTGTATACACCTGGCAATCCAAATTACTCTTTTGTTGGTGAAAATCTGCAAAGAGCAGAGGGCCATTTGGGGAAGGTGTTTGACAGGATTGTCCAGGCACTTTCTGCAAAAGCTTTCCAGTGCTTGGAATGCTTTTGCAAAGGTGAACATTTATTGAGTCTGAGAATCCAAAAGGAGATCACGTTGGTTTTGTCACTCCACTGCTCGGGCTCCCATTCACTTCTGGAAGGGTTCATATCGAGGCATGACTGTATCTCAGGGTCACAGGTGCCAGAGTGCAGCCATGCACAGCCTCAACACCACCGGGTTTAAAAGCAGCTTCCCTGGGGCATCTGGGTGGCTCAGTCGGTTGAGTGTCCCACTCTTGATTTTTGGCTCAGGTCGGGATCCCAGGATTGTGAGGATCAAGCCCTGAATTGGGCTGCACGCTGAGTATGGACCCTGCTTGGGATGCTTTCTCTCTCTCTGCCCCTCCCCTGCTCACTCACTCACTCACTCACTCACTCGTGTCTGTGTGCGCGCTCTCACGTGCTCTCTCAAATAAAATAAATAAAAAATAAAAGTGGATTCCTTGAAAAGAAGTGCTGATACTAGAAGGAGGCCACCAGGGTGAGCCCCAACCACCTAGAGCTCTATTCCATGTTGAGTGAAGCTGCCCATGAGACGTCTGAGCTCCCTGACAAGCACAATACACAGGGCACGGCCCCTGCCAGGGAGCACCCTGCAAGGAGCAGTGCCAGTCCCTCGGCCCCTTCCTCGTGACCACCTGTGTCACAGTGAATGTGGGGAGCAGTGGCTGGGAAATGGGCAGGAAAGGCATTGGTTTCCCTGCTTGATCCAACACTGCTGAGTAGCCAGCGAATTCCTGGAACCGTCTTTACCATTTGTGGCGCTTATTTGGAACCACACTCTTGAGTCAGACAGCCAGGAAGCCTTACTAAATATTTGCCACATGTAGAATCCTCAGCTCATCTCCATAACAAGATGCATGAAATCATAAGTGAAAGTAAGCCCCAAAAGTCTTCTATCTAGTTCCCCTGCTATCGGGAAAGAGAATGCCAGATAACCAAGACAATTAGTCATTAGGAAAAATATGCCTTGGTCTCAGCCCTTAGAAGGTTCTGGAGATACCTCCACATGATAAAATAATGGGAAAATGAGACTCAAACACCAGAGAGAAAGAGGATTGATTCGCCCTGGAGAAAAGCAGGTTGAAGACACAGTGCTTTATTTAGTTCTATGGAAGATTCTGAGGCGGAAGAGAGGTCAACACTTCTCTTCCTCTGCTGGGGAGAGAGCAAGAGGAAACAGGTCTGAAGAACAGCATGTGGAACTGAAAATAAACACGAAGCACCGCCAAACATCAGCGTTATTACATCCTGCAACACCAAGGGTAGGTGTAGACTCCTCGTTTAAAAAAAAATCTACCAGTTATAGTCTTGTCTAAACACAGACCAAAAAAGGTCTAGAACAACCTCTCCAAAGTCCTTCTATGTTATGGTTGGTAAGAAAATAAATATTCCTTAATCAAATCCCTAATAGTTTGTTAATTATCAATAGTGATTATTATCATTATTCTTTTTGTGTGTGATACAGTATCATTATTCTTTTTAAATCTCTATAATAAATGGATTTCATTTTTATGGCAAGATAAGAATTTAAAAAAGTTTTCTTCTAGTCTTCTATGGCTTAAAAAATTATACTTAGATTTTTAATAAAGACTGGAATTGCCTGGGATATGAAAATGTGAGACATAAAATTTCACTACTTTTATGTAGATAAGTTATATGAACCTTTCCTGGAATTTCTACTTTAAAAATAACATAGGATATTATCTAAACTTGTTTCTTTTAAGTCCTGTTATAGACACAATCCACTGAAACTATCACCTGGGTTAAAGAAACAAAAGTTCAAAAATCAGTGGAGTGTTGCGCACTTCCATAAAACAAATCAGAGTTTTAAAAATATATTTTTCAGTTGTTTTGCTAGTTCATGTCCCACATTTAACTGACATGTATTTGGAAATCATAGCATGAGTTTATCAGTATTCTAAATTATTTATTCTTTTAATCTGTTCTCAACCAATCAGTGGTTTGCCAAATATACTACTTTTGGTGAATTTGGTCATTTGAGAGAATTTTAACGATGTTCACCATGAGAGCTAGAATATCAATAAAAGAGAGGCACTTTGCCTGCAAGCCAAGAAATAAGATGTAAAGTAACAACAACAACACAGTCCTGGTCTGATCACACCCACGAAGCTACCCAGTGATTTACCAGACATGTGCATTATGATTCCAAGCTACGCACCAAAATAGGGCAGATGTTATAGGGCACTGGAAATGGGCAATCGCTTCTGGCTGGAATGATCAAGATAGTCTTCACAGAGGGAGCATTTGAGCCATTTTTAGAGCACAAGTAGGGTTTCCATGGACCAGAAAAGGCATTCTAGGCAGAGGGAATGACATGGGCCAAAGTGTGGAGGCAGGGGCCAACTTATTAGGGAACAGAGGCATGGGCTTAGCTGGATTAGTTAAATCAGCAGTGCCTCATATGGGCTTTAAATGCTATGCTAAGGTTTAGGGTGCTGCGTTTTACAGAAAATGGGGGGGTCATTGGAGGTTTTTGACCTAAATGTGTGTCTAATTGCTTGTGGCACTATGCCAGATGGAGATCCACAAGAATTACCCAAAGACATATTCCTGATTTTTATTCAGATGCACCACCAGGGTTACTACATATGTAAGAACAAAAATTGGAACAAAAAAAAACAGAAATAAGAGGAGGAAAAAACCAAGTTTGAAAGTTGGTAAAGAAAGTCTCAACGACATGTTCTAAAAAGTACAATTAGGGAGGAAGGAAAATATTTAATTTGACCCTCGATTTTCATAGAACTCAGGGAAATGCAAATAAAGACCATAAAATAACATTTTCCACCTTATAGACGAAAATTATTTGCCAATGATTGGTAGAATACTTAGACAAAAATCAACATCAGTATTGAACTCAACAACACCATTAGCCAACACAATCAAATAGATATTTGTGGAACACCCCACCAACAACAGAATACACATTTATTTCAAGTGTTCATGAAACATGATTCATCCTGGACCATGAAACCAACCTCAATAAACTAAAAAGGATCACAATCATACAGAATGTATTTTCTGACTGCATGGAATCAAACTAGAAATCAATAACAGAAAGATAACAAGAAATCTTCAAATACCTGGACTAAACACTCTTCTAAACAACCCATGGGTCAAATAGGAAATTTCAAGGGAAATTTTAAAAATACCTGAACTGAATGAAAATGAAAAGAGAACATAGCAAGATTTGCATGACCCAGTTAAAGCAGCACTAAGAGGGCAATTCATAGCATTAAATGTCTCAAGCTTTCATTATAAGAACCTAGCAAAAGAAGAGAAAAAGCCAAAAGCAAGCAGAAAGGACATAATGAAAATCAATGAAATTAAACACTGAAAACAACAGAGAAAACCACTGAAACAAAGAGTTGATTTGTTGAAAAGATAAAATTGACAAACCTCTAGCAAGACTGACAAAGAAAAAAAAGAGTGAAGACACAGATGACCAATATCAGGAATGAAATGGAATATACCAGAGAACCTCCAGATATCAAGAGAATGATAAAGGAATGCCATGAGCAATTATACACACACAGACGTGGCAACTGAGATGAAATGGACCAATTTCTAGAAAAATATGACCTACAACAACAACGCACCCAATATCAAACAGACCATTCTAATGGCCTTAGAAGGCTATATACTAAAGGAATTGGCTAACGCCCCCCAGCCCCCAATCTCCAATTCCCAATGGTTTCACTGGAGAATTCCAAACTTTTAAAGCAGAATTAACACCAATTTTATACAATATCTTCCAGAATACAGAAGAGGGGGCATTTCCCATTTCCCACTTTATTTTGTGAAACTGGTATTATCCTGATACCAAAACTAGACAAAGTCAGTACTTCATGAGTATAGAAAAAAAATTAACAAAATATTAGCAAATAGAATTTAGCAATATATAAAAAGAATTATACATCATCACCAAACGGAGTTCATTCCAGAGGGAAAAGTCAGTTTCAGTATTTGAAAATCAATCAATATAATCCGCTTCACAGACTAGAAGAGAAAAATCACGCATATCAATTGATGAGGAAAAACTATTCGAAAAAATTCAACGATTCATGATAGGAACTCCCAGAAAAACAAGAATAAAGGGGAACTTTATTTCCTTCGGTCTGATAAAGAGCATCTAGAAAAACACTACCACTAACATTATACTTAAGAGTGAAAAACTGAATGCTTTCTCCTCTAAGATCTGGAACAAGGTAAGAAAGTTTGCTCATATTCAACATAGTGCCGAATATTCTAGTCAGTACAGTAGGCAAGAAAATAAAAGTATACAGAGAAAAAAGGAAGAAATGAAACTGTCCATATCTGCTGACAACATGATTGTTTACATAGAAAATCCCAAGGAATCTACAAAAAAATTTCTAAAACTAATAGGTGAGTTCAGCAAATTCACAGGACACAGGATAAACCTACAAAAATAAAATGAACACATGGACACCAAAACTTTAAATTTTAAAATAATAACTCAAAAAATGTTTAGGTGTCAATTTAACAAAACACATGTAAGACTTACATGCTAAAAGCTACAAAATGTTGACGAGAGAAATAAAAAAATTAAGTGGAAAGACATACTATGCTCATGGATTGGAAGACTCAACCAGCAAAGATGCCAATTTCCCTCAAATTTATGTACAGGTTAAATGCAATTCGTATGAAAAAAATTTTTGGAAAACACACACAAGATTACTCTAACATTTATATGGAAAGACAAAGAAACTAGAACAGCTGAAATAATCTTGAAAAAGAGGAAGAAACTGGCAGGAATCAGCTATTAAATTTAAAGACATCATATAGCTGTAGTAATCAAGACTATCTGGTACAGGCAGAGAGACAGACAAATATATAAATAGAACAGAATAAAAAATAAAAAACAGAAATAACCCCACACAAACATGCTCAGTTGGTTTTTGACAGTGATGCCAAAGCAATTCAGTGGTTCAGTGGAGGAAAGATAGACTTTTGGAGAAATGGTGCTGGAGCTGGATATTCAGGGACAAGAAAGAAAGAAAGAGAGAGAGAGAGAGAGAGAGAGAAGAAAGGAAGGAAGGAAGGAAGGAAGAAAAAGAGAAAGAAAGAAGAAAGAAAGAGAGAGAGAAAGAAGAAAGAAAGAGAGAGAGAGAGAGAGAAAAGACCTTAATTAAGACTCACATCTTACAGAAAAATTAAGATGGATCATATCCTTAAATATAAAATGCAGGGGCATCAGGACGGCTCCGTCAGTTAAGCGCAGGGCATGCTCTCAGGATTCTGGAGTTCCAGCTACACATCAGGCTCTGAGCTGACGGGGAACAGCTTGCTTGAGTCTTGCTCTCTGCCCCTCCCCCACCCGCAGGCGTGCATGCAGCGCTCTTTCTCTCATAATAATTAAATAAACTTAAAAAAAATTTAAATATATAAAATACAATGCAAGACTATGAAACATTTAGGAAAAAGTGAGAGAGAATCTTTAGGATCTAGGGCAAGTCAATGAGTTCTTAAACTATATCAAAAGCATTATCAGTAAAAAGAAAACTTGGTAAATGGGACTTAATCAAAATTAAATTTGTATTCCTCAAAAATCCCTGTTAAAAGGATGAAAAGACAAGTTACAGAGTGGGGAAAATATTTGCAAACCATACATCTGACAAAAGACTACTATCTAGAATATATAAAGAGCTCTCACAACTTACCAGCAAAACAACAACCCAGTTATAAAATGGATAAAAGACCCAAAGAGACATTTTACTGACGAGCATACACAGGTGGCCAACACATGAAAAAATATTCAGCGTCATTAGCCATTAGGGAAATGCATATGTAAGCCACAATGAGATATACTACTGATCTACCAGAAGGGCTAAAATAAAAAAGAGTGACAGCACAGAATGCTGGAGAGCATGCTGAGAAACCGTATCATTCACTCATCGCTGGTGAGAATTTCGAACGGTCAGCCCGCTCTGGAAAGCACTTTGTCAGTTCTTGTAAAACTAAACACTCAGCTACTCTAAGATCTTGCAACTGTACACTTGGGCATTTCCCCAGAAAAACGAAAACTTCTGTTCACACAAATTCCTGTACACAAATGTTTATAGCAGCTTTATTCATAATAGCTAAGAACTGGTGCCTCTAAACAGGTGAATGATTAAATGAACTCTGGTACCTCCATACCGTAGAACACTACTCACCAGTAACAACACAAATGAATTGTTGATATAGCCAACGACCCAGATGAACTCCAGAGAACTATGCTGAGTGAAGAAAAGTTAATCTCAAAAGATCATATATTGTATGACTACATTCATACAACGTCCTTGAAATGACAGAATTATAGAAGCACAGAGCAGATGAGTGGCTTCCAGTGACTGAGCACGGGGTGGACCAAGTATGAGACAGCAGCCGTGGTGACTAGACGGTATTGCCGACACTCATGATCTTTGTGGTGAAAGGAATGTTCTCCATCATGACTGCATCAATGTTAGTATCTGCGGTGATACTGTACCGACGTTTTTAAAGATTTTACCACTGGAGGAGACTGGGCACACGGGATCTCACTGCGAGTGAATCTAAAATATCTCCACATAAAAAATTTAATTTAAAAAGCCAAAAATGACAAATACAAAATTCAGGATAGTGAAGGGGGAAGGGGATAGAAGAGGGAGGAGCATAAAAGTGAATGAAAGAGATTGTCAGTGTGCTGGTTCTTGGGTTTGATGGTAGGTTTAGAGATACTTGTTATGTTATTAATGAGTAAAAAAAGATAAATGATTAAGAGAACCAATGATGACAGAGTAGAAGGAATTAAGAATAAAGGTTAATTCAATTTTGAGTACCTGAGGTCTAGAAGGTACATGACAAACTAGCCCAGATCCTTTTGAGATTCCTAGATCCGCCTCTGAGGCCATACATTTCAAACCTTTCTCCACCGTCCACATTGGTTTGGCGCTGGGCAGTGTGAAAATGTTCATTTCTCAGCACATTTCTTAGGTGAGTTAGCACGCTAGGCAGTAGGGACCCTCCTGGAAGCCATCCAGCTAGCGACAGTATGACTCTAGACAGAAATGACTGCAGGTCACATGCACATATCCCAATGTAGAAATACAGCTCTGGTGAAGCTTTCTGGGCAAAGCCCCCCAGATGCCCACAGCTAGTTCAACATCACCAGACCCGAAGGGAGTGAGGGGAAGTTGGGGTGAAAAGAGACAGTGTAGTTAACATCCCCACGTTTACAAATTTTATTGCAATCTATTGCCATATGAACACATTGCTAGGGTCCCTCCTCGGTCTTAGAAGAGGACTGTCCAAATGAGGAACCTCAAAGCCCACACACGCTGATCTTCCGGCAAATGTGCCTTGGCCTCCCTTGCTCTCACCGTCTTCCCAGCCCTCATCCCCTCTCCTGGATTATTGCCATCACCTCGGCTTCTTCCCTTCCCTTTCTGGACTGTTCTTAATGCCATGCTCACGGAGAACCTTAAGTCAGATCATATTGCACCTCTGTTAATGTCCAGTGTTTTCTTATCTCACTTCAAGTAGAAGCCAATAGTCCGGAGAGCCCCGCACCACCAGGCCCTTTGCCTTTCTGACCTCACCTCTCGGTAGGCAGTCCTTCCTCACTGCATGCCAGCCTCCTACGGTTTCTGCAATGGCCACGCATGTTCCTGAGGGGCTCCTGCATTTACTGTTCATGCAGCTGGAGCCTCCCAACCACATATTCACACGGCCCCCTCCTCACCTCCTTCAGGAAAATCTTGGTCGGCCTATCTTCACAACTCTCTATTCCTCGTCCCTCCTTCATATTTGTCTATAGGACATACCGCCATCTAAATACCACATTTGGTTTATTGTCTGTCTCCCTCCTCTAGAACATGAGCTCCCGGAGTTTGCTTTGTCCACTGCCATATCCAGTGCCTAGAACGCTGCCTGACACAATGACTGATTTCTGGTAAACACAGGGGACTCGGCCTTAAACTTTCCTTTCTCCAGCCCCACCGGAAGCCCACAGGACCACCTTCTGAGAAGCAGCAGGGAAAACACAGTCACTGGAAAGCCAGTCTCCCTAAAAGAGAAGAGCGGTGAAGTAGTGACAGGGTTTTCTAGCATCTGAGCCCCTTGTTTCTGTAAAGAAGTGTCATCTTGTGAAGTGAATCACCAGAGGATTTGATCACTGAGCTATAATGTCCTGCATCTCCTCCCCCTGTCCCTAAAGATGTCATCATTGTGGTAGTCACAGGAAAATGTAAAACCATATCATCTCCCTTCCCAGATCAAAGGAAAAACTGCAAAGGGAAAGGAAAGGCCGAAGAGGAAAAGGAGATACTTGAAATGTCTATTCTTGTTGATCTTTCCTCATTTTCATGGTTTCTTTCTCCTTCTGACCTAGAATAGAATGAACCAGAAAATAGGCTGTTACTAGAGCATCTCATTTGGCCAAAGGGGTGTTGGCATTCCGACGTGACAAATGAGCTTAGTGCCAGTAGGTAGGGCTTGTAGATATGAAATGTTTTAAGATGTTAACATACTAAAATGTTCTCCGAAAAGTTAAAGGAAAAGGCAAAGGCAAAGGAAAATTACTTCTAATCCCACCACCACAGCAGAAAAGCTAGTAGTTTGGTACATCGTCTTCCAAGGTTTTCTCATAGGCACACACTTTGTCACTGTGATATGAAAACCCCACAGAATGAAATTTACCGTCGGAACCATTTTTAAGCGTGCAGTGTCACACTCACACTTTTATGTGCACGATATACTTGTACTTTTTGTAATCTTGACTTTGTTTTCTTGCTTTACCTTATAGCCAATAAATCTTCCAGGTGGCAAATTTGTCCTCATGCTTGTAATTTT
>PJEM01012181.1:11241-48869 GCA_004023845.1 Helogale parvula
CAGTCGGTTGGGTGTCCGGCTTCGGCTCAGGTCATGATCTCACAGTTCGTGGGTTCAAGCCCCATGTCGGGCTCTGTGCTGACAGAGCCTGGAGCCTGCTTCAGATTCGGTGTCTCCCTCTCTCTCTGACCCTCCCCTGCTCATGCTGTCTCTCTCTCTCTTAAAACTAAAAAAAAAAAAAAAAAAAAAAAAAAATTAAAAAAAACCACTGAGATGCACACTGTCCTGTCCCAGGACTAAAACATATTTTAGTCAGCCATTCTCCAATAACTGGACATTTAAGTTGCTTACAATTGTTTGCTTTAAAAATATAATGAGCTTTCAGTGCATATAGTATTTTTCTCTTTAGTCATTTACAATCATCTTCCTATGATGATTTCCTAGAATTTTCTAAGGAAAATGAACTCACAGGTGACGATTATTGCAAAGTTTCTTTAAAAGTTACAATAAGTTTGTTTTGCCAATGAAATATGAGAGCACCAATTTCAGCACACTCTTATCTTTTCATTTTGCTAATTTAATATTTTTAAATGTTCTTTTTATAATATATATTTTTTCCTATCTCTGTTTTCCTTGAGTATTTCCTCTATTGGGAAATGCCCTTCATGTCTCTTGTGTAGTTCGGTTTTGAGAGGTTGTCTCAGTACTTATTCCGTTTCAAGGGTTGTGTCTATAGTAGAGATTTTAACCCTTTATCATAACTATAGTGAATATTTCCCCCTAACTGTAATTTCTGGTCATGCTCTCATCTACAGAAATTTAGCATTCTTGGATAGTTCAAATCTTTCCAGTGTGATTTCTCTTGTCCCAAAGTGTCCTAGAAATTCTCTCCATATTGTCTCAGGGCTTTAAGAAAGAATTTAATTCTGTCAAGCTGACCCGTTCCTTAAAAGCTCAGCGGTTAACCAAGACCCCTCCTTTAATTATACTTGTGTAAGGGAGGCTAGTAGGCCTATGCCTACATGGAGAGTTCTCGTGTGCTGGAACCCGGATCCAGGCTCCGTGGGGAGCGAGGTGGAGGGCACAGCCTCAGCAGACTTTGGCTGTGCGTGGCTCCGCGGGAACAGAAAAGTGGCAATACCCAGAAGGAAGGACGGGACTGCACCTAAATGTCCGCCGGCCGTGCTTTCGCCTTACCCTTTCCCTTCCTAAACAACATTGGGGAATGAAAGCACTTCTGAATATTAAAGATCACAAGGCCGGTAGGTTTTCCTATCTTGTTAGTGTCCTTATGTTTCCAGGAATAAGAGCTCTCAGTCGACCTACTGCAATGAATTTACTGCGCATTCGTTGTGCGGAGCGCTGTCCTGGGAACATTGTGTGTATCCGCGTAGTTTGCAAAAGTAATCGCTCCCGGGCAACGATGAGTTATGTAGCACGGTGGAAAGGATAAACGGGAGATGACAAGATACATCTAGGCGGATAACCTGATGTGGAGACGGCTCCGTCCTGCAGCCTTGATGGTGGTGTGATGTGGAGACGGCTCCATAGTGCAGTCTTGATGGTGGTATTAAGGATGCGGCACAGTCCCATTGAACCCACCCTCAGTCCTCCCGCTGCCTTGCCCCTCACTCCGTGTTCAGTTGGACGAAGCCTCTGATCCCATAGACAAGATTGTCCACATAAATTCCCGCCCCCAGCCAGGCAGTCAATTTCACTAAAAGTGCTTCTCGAAGCTATTGCCAGGGTCTTAAATCCTGGCGGAGAGCCACGTGCGCGGGACTGAGAGTCAGAGGTGACCGCCCCCCATCCCTGCTGCTGCCCACGAGCCTGAAGACTTAGGCGACCACAGTGGGAAGGCACATCTGATCTCTTGGTCCTGGTTCCCACCCACCCACCTAGGTTCGCAATTATCTTTCTTTCTCGGTGCAGACCACAAACCCGAAACCGCTTGGTGGTGGTGGTGGTGGTGGTGGGGTTTTTGGTTTTTTTCCTTCTCTTTGCTGGGACCAAGTACAACACTGCTTGACTCTCTCTTCCCTGACAGGCAGGTGGAGGGGATCGCGCCACACCTCCACCCTGTTCCCAGTTTGGCATTAATCCACGCATCTTAACTTGCAGGCAGAGCATCTGCCACTTTAATCCTGAAAAACAAAGCATCTGAGGTTCAGATCCCCGAATCCTCCAAGAGTGAGGTCCACCGCGGCAGATTCGCCCTCAGGACAGCCTCCTCCCCCCCACCCCACGCTGTAGGAATTCACCCTCGGGGGCCCCCTCGCTCTCCCACAGCCCCGCGGCGTGGGTGAAAAGGGGAGCAAATGCCCCCCGCAGACAGGCCCTGCTGTGCCCACGGCTCTCAGGGTGCGCAGCGGGGCCTGGCAAAGCCGACTGTCCCTCCCCTGGGCTTCGCCTCCCAGGTGAGGGAGCTGTGGGTCGAGGAAGGAGTGAGAGTGGCGCCTGGGCGACGGGTCGCCGCGAAGAACGTCCCGGGAGACCGGGCCTCCCTCCTGCGCGAGAGGGAGGCGGGGCCGGTGCGCAGGAAGATGCCGAGATGGGACCGGGAAATAACCCCGCGCAAAGCCACCCACTTGTGTTTCTCAGCCCGAGGTCCCCGAGAGCGGCCGGAGGACCCCAAAGGCTGCGGTGCGTCTCCCTGACCCCTGGTCGCCGCAGCGTCGCCCACCGTGGGTGGGCTTCGCGTTCCCTCCCGGGTTTCCAAGCCACCACGTGACTCCCACGAAGCGCCGGGGCCCAGCGGAAAGCCGCCGCCGCAGGGGTGGGATTTGGGACCCCGAGGTGCGGCGAGAGGGCGGGGAGAGGAGGAAACGGGGCGGGCGTGGGAGCAGGAGGGGCGGAGGGACTCGGGAACGCGCAGGCCGGGGCCGGGGGCGGGGAAAGCCTGGCGGCGCGCGGCGGCCGCTCGGGTCGGGAGCGCGGGAAGCCCGAGGGGGCGGGGCGCAGGGCGGCGGCCGGCAGGTGCGGGGGCGCGCGGATGCGGGCGGCCGGAGAGCGCCGGTAGGCAGCGCCCCGCGTGCAGGGCGCGGCGGAGCCGGCCGGAGGAGCGCCCGGCATGTCGCAAGTGCTCCCGGCGGCCGGCAGCGTCCTGCAGAGGAGCGTCGCAGCGCCCGGGAACCAGCCGCAGGTAGTTGAAGGAGGCTCAGGGAGGTCCGCGGGCACGCGGGATGAGGGGCGCCGAGGGGCACGAGGAGGCAGGTGGGTCTGGGGTTCCGGAGGGGTGACCGCTGAGTGCCGGGGTGGAGGGCGCTGCGGGAGCCAGCCACCTGCAGGAGTCGGGGCGCGGGGTGGGTCCGGGGTCCTCCTGGCGTGCGCCTCCGTCCGACGGTCCCCAACTCACGCACAGTGCCCGCGACGTCCGGAATGGTGACCCGTCTTCGGCGCCCCGGGCAGCGCAGACGCCTGGCTGGCCCAGGCACGGTCCACGCTTCCCCGCACGTGGGATCCGCGCTGCCCCGGTGTCGCCATCCTTGCGCTGGCGCCCGCTGCCACCCCACCGCTGGCGCGCGTGGCCCTTACCGGGCGCCAGGGTGCGCAGAGGGGAAATTCCTCCCGAAGGGCAGCTCGTGTCCAGGCACTCCCAACATCTACCTTCCGAATGGAGAACTCGAGACCCATCAGCCTAAGGGTGCGGGGTGGGGTCCCGCAGTGGGCGGACTCCAGCCCCAGTGCTGGTGGAAACCCCTCCGCCCCCATCCAGCCCTCGGTGCTGTCCTCGGCCACATTTACAACTGTGTGCTCAGGAAACTGCGACAGGGTTGCCGCGGGGATGGCCTTCAGAGAACTTCCCACTCAACTGCTTAGGACTGAGTTCATTGTTATTATGCTCCCCCTTCCCAATTCGATGCCTGGTGTCATCGGGTGTCATCGGGTGATGCTGAACAGTCACACATCTCTGAGTCTGGACCTCCGTTTTACCACCCACAGGCCGCATAGCCTTGGGCATTTGGCTAACCATCTTCCAGCCTCAGTTTCCCCACCAGTAAAATGAATATAATAATAGCCTCTCATGATTTTTATGAGGACTAATTAAGGTATGGTTAATAATTTATGACTATCTCAACACTTTGTTCCCCTCTTTCTGTTTTGATTAAATGTTACTGCTGGGTTGTCAGGTGTGACCTACGGATAGGTTTAGAGTGTCCCTTCCCAGAGAGCAGGATGCAGGCTGCTTCCTTGTGCCCTGTGACTTTTTGATTGCAGACAAAGAGGCATGATTTGGTGACAAGCACTGTTGGGGATTCAAAAAAAATAGCAGCGACCTCTACAGAGGCTAGCAAGGGCATACCATGTGCTGGGAGCTTTAGAATAAAATCTCATTTTGTGGTATGCTCGTCCCAGGCGTTAGGCTGTTAGAGTGATCACTGCAGGATTACCTGCCAGTTGTTCAGGGCGTGTGTCTCCAGGGCCTAAAACAGTGCCTGGCACATGGCAGTTTCTCATTTAATACTTATTGACAGGATGAATGACTGCCGCTTACAATAAATGAGAAAATTGAACATTCAGAGAATGTAAGCCGTTTCCCCCAGGCTATAACGACAGCAAGAGACAAAACCAGGAGCCATATATTTCTCAAGCTAAAGGTACATTTTGCCCATGCTGTGTTCTGGTTAAGTTTCCCAACTTCTTTGCCTCTAAAAAAACGATGTTTGGACACCTTGCGCCTGTGCCTTTAAGCACTACCTCCAGACCATGTCCATTTGTTATATTATTTACGTGTGTTTTTTATTTGTCTCCTTCTGTAGACTTCGATCCTTCCATATACTGAAAATTCTTTACCCTTTAGAACGTGGGGGAAAAGACGGTCTCTCATGTTTGGGATAAGAGACCAGAAAAAATGATCACTGCAATTACCCATTGTTTTATATTATCAATATTTGCTTTCTGTTAATAATTGAGTAGCTTTCCTGGGTTGGTATTCTACTAACTTCGTACCTTTTAGACGCTTTCAAGGTAGCATACCCCCTCCCCACTTCCTTAGTACCTTCTCACAGGGTTCTGGAAGGCAAATAGCCTCGACTACTCCATGTTTTTTCTGTAACTGAGATGTTTTTACCTTGGTAGGTGCATTTTTTTAGCCTGCCTGTTTCAGGACAAATCTTGAAGGAGCTAAGAGGTCTCAAGACACATCATCCGTTTGCTTCCTGATTCACTCTGACCCGTGAAACAAAATGTCCATGAAGCGTTGTTCCCACGAGCTTACGGTCTATGGCCTTTCCAATCATTTGGTGTGTAGTGTAGTTACAAGTGGTTGAAGTAGTTACGAGTGTGGTATGATTTCCACGCAGCGTCAAAAGTACCTGTTCGTTTGGTGGTGTCAGACCTGGCACACAGCAAGTTCCAGATAGCAGATGCCTTCTGCCTTTCCCATTCGCAGATGGACGGCGTTGACACCACGCCTCTCCCAGGCACACACCCTGTGGGGCAGAGGTTCATGAACATTGGTTTGGAGTCCAACAGACCTGAGTTCCACTTCCCACTTACCCTCTTACTAGCTGTTATACCTGGAGCAAGTTCCTTAACCTCTCTGAGTTTCTTATTCCTCATCTGCACCACACATTTGTCAGGGTGGTCACGGGGATCGGGAGCTGAGTTCAGCCACGGGACGCGGTGGGTGCTCCTGAGTCTGGGGCACCTGCTGTCCCCGCCTCCCTGCCGCGAGCAGCCAGTCCTCTGCCATGACTGCAGATAGAACGGTGCAGCTCCAGGAGCCATGGCGAGGAAGGAGGCAGGGCAGAGGAGGGTGCGGCACCCCTGACCAGACGTTTCCCCCCAGAGCCCAGAGGACGATGACCGGAAGGTCCGAAGGAGAGAAAAAAACCGAGTTGCTGCTCAGAGAAGTCGGAAGAAGCAGACCCAGAAGGCTGACAGGCTCCACGAGGTGAGCCTGTGGTTGGGGCGGAGCCACAGTAAGGCCCACCTGCCCTTGCCCTGTGGCGGTGGCCCCAAGGTCATGTGCTGCTCGTCACCCATTTGTGGACACGCACGTCTAATGCCACTGCGTCCTCCAGCCCAGTGTTCTGATTCTTCTCTCGCCGACATTTTTCTTTCTCCCTCGTTCCCTGGTTGTTCCTCACTCTCGATTTCTTTCATTATAAATCAAAACAAAATAAAACAAACTTCTTGATCCCAATTCCTTTTCAAGCTACCTCCCCACTTAGGTTCTTTCCTTCCTCACTTCTCTGCTCCTTAAAGAGAGACCTGCTGTCTCCATGTCTTCAGTTCCGTTCATTCTCTAGTCCCCCGTGATATTGTTTCTGCCGCACCCTCTGTGCCCAAGGCACACACGTGTGCGTACACACACACACACACACACACACCCTTCCTACAGAAGCTGCTCCCACTGAGGCCACTGGTGCCCTGGCACTGCCTGATCCAGGGGCCTCTTTGTAGACTCATCAACCATGACCTTACTGGAACATTTGACACCATTGACCATGTCTTTTTTTTAAAATAGATTTTTAAATGTGTATTTTTGAGATAGCATGTGCACGTGAGAGGGGCAGGGGTAGAGAAAAAGGGAGACAGAATCTGAAGTCCGCTCCAGGCTTAAGCTGACAGCAGAGAGCCTGATGCGGGGCTCAAACTCACGAACCGTGAGATCATGACCGGAGCCAAAGTCAGACATTTAACCAGCTGTGCCACCCAGGTGCCCCAGCCCTTCCCTCCTTGAGACCTTCTCTCAAGATTTTTAGTTTCTGAAAGACCACATTTCCCACTTGACCCTCTTAACTGCCTTTCTTCTCAGTTTCTTTGCTACCTTTTCTCCCTCTGTTTTCTTAAATGTTGGTGCTGACTGGGCTTTCAGACTCTGCCTTTTCTCCTTCTGATCCTGGAAGATTTAATCTATTAATCTGTTCTCTCAGCATCAACTGCCCACATTGATTATGGGTACGGCAAGACCTCAGTCCCAGGCCCTTGACCCTGTATCTCAGATGTCTGCTGAGATGTCTCCAGATGGGTCTGCTGCCAGCTGCTCGGGGGCAGCGTGGCTGTGACAGTGCGTGTTTACCCTGAGTCTCTCTCCTCGCTGTCTTGAGTTGCAATTACCGGAACTAACCGCCTTTCTCGTGACCCGCATCAGGACCCTGGGACTTATCCGAAACTCTTCTTCCATTGCCCTCCACCCTCCATCCCACATATCCTCACAGCTGGGACTGGGGACTGCCCCATCTCAGGAACTGGCCTCGAAGGCATCCGAGGGCCTGTGCAAAGAATTGCTGACAGTTCTGAACTCGCGTCTATACACAGAGGTGGTGTGAGTAATTGGGGATTTCAGTTTAGTGTTTCCCTGCCTGCTCTCTAGCCACAACTTGTCTCCGCAAGGCGAGTCTGGGGGCGCTGACAGCACAGCCGACCGAGGTGTGAGGAGGGGGCGACAGCAGTCTCTGAAAACCCTTTCCCAGTGAACCGAGAACAGACGGAGGATGTGCGTACTCTACGGAGGGGTGCCCCACTGGTGTAAATTCACAGTGGGCATAAATGACACCCGGTAGACTCTTTCCTGGGAGCACAAGGACTGGGCCCTAAAAAGAGATAGGGTCTTCAGATGAGGGTCCAGGAAGGTCCTTCCCAGCCTGTATTAGTTCTGGAAACTTTCCCACAGAGGACCGCTTTCTTCCTTCCCCTTTGCTGCCCAAGCAGCCTTGGTTCTGGCATCAGGTTATGATATCACCCCAGAGGGCACTTCTGGCTCAACAGCCAGGGCTCTTCCCCTCGAGAAGCTTCTCGTCCAAGCCAGGTGTGTTATACTTAAGAAAACACTAGGGGACACTCCATTGTTAAGTCCCAAGGGAGTGTGTGTGTGTGTGTGTGTGTGTGTGTGTGTGTGTGTGGTGGTGACTCAGTGACTTGGACAGGAGCTTCCCCAAATATATGTGAAACACTATTGTGGCCGAGGCCGAGGGAGCTCTCATTCCTGTTTTGGGAAGCGTAGGAGTTTTCAGGGAAAGTAGTGTGTTTCCTGTGGCCTCTGTAACAAATTATGACAAATTTGGTGGCCTTACCACAACACAGATTGATCATCTTACAATTTTGGAGGTCAGGTGTCTGGGACAAAAATCTAGGTGTCAAGAGGGGCTTCATTCCTTCCACAGGCTCCAGAGGAGAATCTGTTTCCTTGCCCTTGCTGGCTTCTAGAGGCTTCTGTGTTCCCTGGCTTGTGGTTCCCTTCCATCTTCAAAGCCAGCACCGGCTAGTTAAGCTATTTTCGTGCTATATTACTCTGACGCTGTTTCCATGGTCACATCTCCTCCTCTTCTGTCATATCATGACTTCTTTCACTTATATGGACCCATATGATCACATTGGGTCCACCTGCATATTCCAGGATAATCTCATGCTCAGATTCTTTTTTTTTTTTTAATGTTTATTTATTTTGAAAAAGAGAGAGAGCAAGCACGAGTGGGGTAGGGGCAGAGAGCAAGGGAGACCGTGAATCCCAAGCAGGCTCCATGCTGTCAACATAGAGCCTGAGGCAGGGCTCGAACACATGAACCATGAAATCATGACCTGAGTGGAAATCAAGAGTCAGATGCTTAATTGACTGAGCCACCCAGATGTACCTCCCCACGTTCAGATTCTTAATCATATCTGCAAAGTCGTTTTTGTCATGTAAAGTAACATATTCACAGGCTCCCGAGGATGGAGGTAGACCTCTTTGGGAGGCCCTTATACTGTCTTCCTCAGAAGGTAACCTAAAGACTCCAGTGTCAAGAAAGACAGGTTTCTCTCCGTATCTGTAAGGACTGGATTTGATACCCAAATCAGCCGGGTGCCTGGGAAAGTTAGGGGTAGTACCACATTTACTTGTGCCTGATCCCACCTAGAACCATGCTAGAGGGCCTTTCCCTGGGGTTCCTAGCCCCTTCTGCTGGCCATGTACTGTGTCACATGACCAGTGGTGCTGGTGCTCTTCTGAGAAGTGGGACTAACTGACCTGAAGCCCATACCTGTCTTCCATTGGAGAACACTCCCTTCTCTGTCCCTGTGGAGCCAAAAGAGTACATCCGGTGTACCCACCACTGGCGGGTCCCCTCACGAAGGACAGTCCTTCTGAGAAACACAGTGTTGAGGACCATGGCCCCCTCCGTATGTAGCCCACACCTCCACTGTCACTAGCGACGCACAAGTGTTCTTGGTCACAGGAGGGTGTGGGGGAGCAGTTGGCTGGCTCAGGAAAATGGAAATACATCGCGGTTCTGCTGTAGAAGAGGAATGTCTTATTGGGACCACACGGTAGCACATGAGTTCTCTCTCCTCTGTTTATTCCTCGTCTCCTTCCAGGGAGGGCAGTGCAGCTGTGGGGATCTATGTTCTGTAGGGCCAACATAGCAAAACACAACAAAAAACAACAGTAACGATAGTAGACAAAGAGTTTGGAAAAAATCTCCATATTGAGGGTGGGGTATCTGGTTAAACACCACGGTAAAGCACAAGAAACAACAGGTGTTGGTAAAGATGTGGAGAAAAGGAAACCCTCTTGCACTGGGGATAGGAATGTGAAGTGGTGCAGCTGCTGCGGAAAAGTATGGACGTTCCTCAGAAAGTTAAAAATAGAACTACTCTATGATCCAGCAATTGCACTATGAGGTATTTACTGAATGAATACAGAAATACTGAGGCACCTGGGAGACTCAGTCGGTTAAGCATCTGACTCTTGATCTCAGCTCAGATCATGATCTCACAATCCTGTGTTTGAGCCCCACATTGGGGTCCATGCTGAGCATGAAGGCTACTAAAACCCTAAAAATACCAAATCAAAGGGATATATGCACCCCAATATTAATGGCAGCATTATCTACAATAGCCAAATTATGAAAGCAGCCCAAGTATCCATTGACTGATAGATAAAGCAGATGTGGTATACATATACAATGGAATATTACTCAGCCATAAAAAGAAATGGAAATCTTGCCATTCGTGACAACATGGATAGAGCTAGAGTGTATTCTGCTAAGGGAAATAAGTCATTCAGAGGAAAAACAACCTATGATTTCACTCATATGTGAAACTTAAGAGACAAAACAAATGAGCAAAGGGGAAAAAAGAGAGACAAACCAAGAAACAGACTTTTAACTACAGAGAACAAACTGCCGGTCCCCAGAGGAGAGGTGGGGGATGGGTGAAATAAGTGATGGGGACTAAGGAGTGCACTTGTCATGATGAGCACCAAGTGTTGTAGGGAAGTGTTGAGTCACTCTATTGGACACCTGAAATTAATATGACACTGTGTATTAACTGAAATTTAAGTAAAATTTTTAAAAAAAGAACCCATTTGAATTTACTATCAACCTTCAATGGTAGTAAATGGCTCATGAAAACATGTAAGAAAAAAAGGGATATTTTCTCTCCTTAATATAAAGAGAAAAACACTGATAGATTTATTCCTGTCATGATATTTATTTAGGAGTGATTAATTACAAGACGTTAGATAGTGCTTGGGGTCACGCAAAAACTATTAGGCTGTGGTCTCCTTTTAGAAACTTAGAGTTATAGATACTTTTGTCAATTCATCGACTCAGTAAATATTCAGGAGCACCCCTTCTAAGCCGAAAAGCGTATTGGGTATTGAGACAGTATTTCCTGTAGAATGGTGTTCACAAAGACATGGTCTGTTTTGGACATACAAATATGTAATTAAACCTCACAGTATAATCTGACCAAATCATGGGGAAAGGGCAGCAAGACCACAGTATATCTCAATGTGTCGTGTGTTATTTGAAATTCTCTACTTCATAAGTGAGAAGACTGAGCTCTGAGTTAAAGTGGTTTTCCAAAGTCACATGGGTAGTCCATGAGAGAGCTGAGGTCTGAGACCAGGCTCTTTCTCTGGGAACAGGCGAGCCATGGCCTGGGGACTAAATTCAGCCTACCGCCTGTTTTTGTATAATCCTTAACATAAGACTGTTTTCCACATTTTTAAATGGCTGCAAAAAAATCAAAATGTATTTTGTGATATGTGAAAAATTGATGAGAAGAATAGAGGCAAGAGAAATGTAGCTAAAATTGAGTCTCCTTAAACCCGCATCCTGCAGATAAATCCCTGAGATGTGCAGAGCGCACCTTCCTCAAGGGACTTGATGTTGTTGATTTTTCATTAAAGACTAAAAGCAGCCTTATCGTAACAATAGGCAGCTCCATAAGGCCCTTGTAGCCTGCACAGATTCCTTAGAGACCTACGCTATCGCTAACTCCCACTAACTAAATAGTATACAATCAGTCCCTCCTCATGATCCCAATGCAGCTCTTTGTGCCCACGGGTGCTGTCCCTGTGCTATAATAAAAGCACCCTTTTGCACCAAACACATCTCAAGAATTCCTTCTTGACTGTTGGCTCGTGGCCCCACATCACAAATTATGTGAAATTCAAGTTTCAGTGGCCAGGAATCAAATTGTGTTGGTACACAGCTGTGCCTGCTCACTCACACGTCATTTATGCTCCAAGGGCAGGGGTGAGTAGTTGCAGCAGAGACGGGCCCTTGAAGCCTGAAGCATATACCGTCTGGCCTTTTGAAAATAAAGTTTGCCGTCACCTCCTCTCCCCCATTTGCTGACTGAGGTCAAGTGCTGGAAGATGTGTGGGAGCCCTGACCCTGGAGCTGTACCTCCAAAGGCAGTGCTTTCTTCAAGGGCAGAGAAAGCAGGGAGGGTTGTCCAGGAAGGGAAGCGTAGATGCAGGAAAGAATGACGTGCTCTGGAAAGGAAGAAGAAGTCTCTGTGGCTGAAGCATAGGGTGCACGGAGATAAAGGGACAAGAAGTAGAGCCAAGAGTTGGGTCAAGGCTGGATAGCCAATGCCAGGCCCCAGAGTTCTGACTGTATTTGTAGTGTGGGGGAGGGGAAGGCCCTGAGATTGATTGAGCTGCAGAGTCACTCAGATTTGTGTCTCAGAGAATAGAATTGCTGTTACCTGCTCTGCTCCTTGTCAATTTCCAGCATACTGAATGTAACCTGTATAGAAAAGAGCATAAAGTAAATATTCTCTGGAAAGGCATCTTTGGGGGTAAAAATGTAATGTAGGAACAAAATACATGTCCCAGAAAGGGAAAGGCTATTATTAAATATACCAATGCACTATTTCACATGCGGTAAGAGATTCTTACATAATTTTAATGATATGGAAGAAGTTTTTAATACAAATGAAAGATACGCACCTCTGTATGTGTGTGTGTGTGTGTGTGTGTATTTCAGTCTCAATTGCCAAAAGAGAAAGGTTATTTTTTGTAATTTTAATGTTTTTTTTTTAATTTTTGAGAGAGAGACAGAGCACTAATCGGGGAGGGGCAAAGAGAGAGGGAGACACAGAATCGAAAGCAGCACAGAGCTGTGAGCACAGAGTCTGATGTGGGGCTCGAATTCACAAACCGTGAGACCATGATTTGAGCCAAAGTTGGATGCTTAACCGACTGAGCCACCCAGACACACCAGAAAAAGGTTATTCTTTCTCGCTCATCCCCACTCTCGACATATTTACAGGAAAGGGGTAGTCTTTACCCTGCTGTGCTTTTGGAATATTGCTGGATAAGCCAACACTCCTTTAGTGGGAGACTGGAGGGCTCTGAATGAGTCTAGCGTAAAGAAAATGCCCCAAGATACCGACATTTGCCACCATCCCTCTCCCTAGGGGAAGGCTGGCTTGTGCATTTCATTACCCCCTCGTGGGTCTTGCCATTCATACCTCCTGTCCCCAGAGCTTCCAAGTAGCGTGAGTGTCACATGTTTTAAACAATTGTTCTAGGATTAGCAGACCAGGAAAGCCTCCAATATGAGAGATCAAACTAACTGTAGAGAAAAGGAACTCTAAGAAAGCAGACAATGCGTGAAGTAGAAGAAAACATGTTTCAAAGTCCTGTGGGGGACGTGGGTGGTTCAGTTGGTTAAGTGTCCAACTTCGGCTTGGGTCATGATCTCATGGTTTGGGAGTTTGAGCCCTGCATCAGGCTCTGTACTGACAACTCAGAACCTGAGGCCTGTTTCAGATTCTGTGTCTCCCTCTCTCTGTCCCCCTCCCCAGCTCACACTCTGTATGTCTCTCTCTCAAAAATAAATAAACATTAAAAATATATTAAAAAATAAGTCTTATAATACCTAGCATCAGAGTGAGAAAGGATTCTATCCCTGAAAAAACAGGGTGCTATTAAAAAGGAACAAGAGAGTAAGAATGTCTGCACATTAAACTTGAGGAAAGATTGCTAAATGACAATGTAGTGGAAAGGTTACAAGATATAGTTGAGGGAATCTTCTAGAATGCAGAGGGGGGAAAGACCAAGAAGTGGAAACCAGGAAGTAAAACATTATACAAGTAGAACATTAGCACAAGAGGTCTAAAAACCAATTAATAGGAGTTCTAGAAGGGAGAACAGTGATAAAATCATATAAGAAAAACTACTCAGAACTGAAGACAAAGATCCCCGGATTGAAAAGGGTCCACCAAAGTCTCCAGCATGATGAATAAAAAACGCTTACACTAAGACACACCAGAACATCAGGGTGAAAAGTTCCTAAAAGCTGAGAGAGAAACTGAAAGTCAAGGAAGTTCACACAGAAAGAACTGGGAACCAGGCTGGTACCAGATTTCTCAGCTGCAAAGTCGGAAGTCAATGAATTTTCAACGAGCTGGTATCCATCAGTAGCAAATCTGCATCTCACAACCTTGCCAAAACCTAGCCTTGCTAGGTCATTAAAATTCAGCAGTGAGACCAAAATTTCAAGGTGTCAGGGGTCAGACACTATTCAGAGTATCTCCTACTTTCTCTTTATTCTTGACTCCAAACAGACATCGCAAAATCCCTGCACTAATTTTAGTCCTCTGCTGGTGAGCTCTTGTTTTGTTTTGTTTCGTGGCCTCAAGACCCAGTGCTTCTTGAGAATCTGTACAACCATGGGCGCACACTCCCTTTTTAAATGGGAGACATAGATGCCTGTGCCCACGACTGCTTGAAAGAGGAGATGTGGTCTGGCTCCCTCCTTATCTGGGCCATGACCACAGCCAACAATATTCTCTTATTTGAGCCTGTTTCAAAGAGCATATTCTTCTCTGATCTCCAGTAGCAATAACATAGTAAGTAAGCTTGGAGAGCCTGGGTGGCTCGGTTGGTGGAGCATCCGACTCTTGTTGTCAGCTGGGGTTATGATCTCGGCTCATGGCCCCGCATCTGCTCTGTGCTGAGTGTGTACCCTACTTTGATTCTCTCTCTTCCTCTGCCCTTCCCCTGCTTGTGCACACACAGATGTGTTCTCTCTCTCTCTCTCTCTCTCTCTCTCTCTCTCTCTCAAAAAAAAGTAAGCTTTACATGATCCCTCCGTTGCAATAGGTACACTTGTATAATTCATACAATTTTTGCTTCTGGGAAAGAAGCACTTACCAGCAGAGTATGGTTTCTATGTGGGCAACAGGAACCCATTTTCTCATACTGTTCATTTCTCATAAGAAAGGAATACAAATTATGATACGACAGGGTTTAGGGGAGCTTCAGGCCTAAAGTAGAATTTGACCAGTGGTTTCTGAAAACAGTGTGACTGTACTTTTCCCAGAGAAGTGTGTTCCTATGAACGCCGTCTGCTCTCTACCGCAGGAGCCAATAGCTAAACCCCAGGAGCACCTACTAAGGAGCGCTTTCTAGTCAGTAAAGTAACTAGTTCTGGAGCTAGAATTACGTTTCTACATCCATCCTAACATCAGATAGATGAAGCATTGTCCTACACTACAGTGTATGAAACAGCAATTCTGTGGTCTCCTAACAGGCAGCAAAAACTCAGCGGTGGTCCCCATGTGGAGCTGAGGAAAGGTGACAGTCAAGTTTCTTTACAGCACAATTCCTGCAGTCTTGTAAAAATATCTTTTAAAAAAATTGAGACGTAATTGGTATATAACATTATAGTAGGTTCAGGTGAATAATATAATCATTTGACATTTGTATATATTGTGAATTGATTACCGGAATGAGTCTTTTTGATGCCAGCCATTGTAACTGGGGTGCGGGGAGGTCTCATTGTGGTTTTGGTTTGCATTTCCTGATGACGAATGATGTTAAGCATCTTTGTGGTACCTGTTGGCTATTTGCATATCTTTGGGAAAACTGTCTATTCCGTTCTGCCCACTTTTTAATTGGATTGTTTGTTGTTGCTGTTGTTATTGTTGATGATGACGATGATGTTATTTGCTATTGACTTGTAGAGGTTCTTTATCTATTTCGGATATTAACCAGAGAGATGATGTACAAATATTTTCTCCCATTTTGTATGTTACTCTCTCATTTTTTTGCTGATTTCCTTACATACAGAAGCTTTTTGGTTTGATATAGTTCCACTTAATTACTTTTGTTTGTGTTATCAAATTCAAAGCATTATTCCAAGACGGAGATGTACAAGCTTACCATCTATGTTTTCTTCTAGGAATTTTATGGTTTTGGCCCTTATGTTCAAGTTTTTAATACATTTCAAGTAAATTTTTATGAGTAGTGTGAGGTAGGGGTCCAGTTTTATTCTTTTGCATGTGACTGTCCAGTTTTCCCAACACCATTTGTTGAAAACACTGTCTTTTCCCCCATTGTCTATTTTTGGCTCCTTTGTCATAGATTAATTGACTATATACACATGGGGTTATTTCTGGGCTCTCTATTCTAATCCACTGATCTATATGTGGTTTTATGCCAGTACCATACTGTTTTGATTACCATATTTCTGTAATATAGTTTGAATCAGAGAGTGTGAGTTCTCCTGCTTTGTCCTTCTTTCTCAAGACTGCTCTGGCTATTTGGAGTATTTGTGGTTTCACACAGATTTTAGGATTGTTTATTCTATTTCTGTGAAAAATGCCATTGGAATTTTGATGGGGATTGCATTGACTCTGTAGACTGCTATGGATAGCATTGAAGTGTAACAATGTTAATTCTTTCAAGTCATGAGCACAGAATATCTTTTCATTTATTTGTGTCTTCTTCAATTTCTTTCATCAATGTCATCATTTTATGTGTACAGGTCTTTCATCTCCTTCATTAAATGCAATAGTTGGTATTTTATTGTTTTTGGAAAAAACTTGAAGCAAAATTGATACACATTCTATCCATTCATTTAAGGTATATCATTTTAGGGGCACCTGGGTGGCTCATTTGGTTAAGTGATTTCAACTCAAGTCATGATCTCATGGTTCATGAGTTCGAGCCGTGAATCTGTGCTAGCAGTGTAGAACTTGCTTGGGATTCTCTCTCTCTCTCTCTCTCTCTCTTTTTCTCTGTCTCTCTCTCTCTTCCTCTCTCTCTCTCTCCCCCCTCCCACCATGCTCTCTCTCTCTCAAAGTAAATAAACTAAAAATTCTTCCAAAAAATAAAGTATGCCATTTCATATCATTTTTTATTGAAGCTGATATAAAATATCATATTAGTTTCAGGTGTACAACATAGCGATTCTACAATTCTGTTACAAAATGCTCACCATGACAAGTGTACTTAACATCTGCACCATGTTCACACCATGCAAAATCATTACAATATTATTAACTCTATTTCTTTTACTATACTTTTCATCCCTGTGACTTATTTTATAACTAGAAGTTTATACGTCTTAATTTCCTGTACGTGTTTCACCCATTCTGCACCCCCTCCCTTCTGGCAACCACATATAGTTCTCTGTATTTATGAATCTCTTTGTATTTTGTTTGTTCATTTGTTTTGTTTTGTTAGATTCCACATGCAAGTGAAGTCGTTTGGTATTTGTCTGTTTCTCTTAGCCTAATACCCTCTAACTCAAAATGGTGTTGAGAATGACAAGATTTCATTCTTTTTTTTTAATAGTTGAGTAATATTCCATTAAACATGTACACATCTTTATCCATTCATCTACTGATGGACATTTGGGCTGCTTCCATATCTTGGCTACTGTAAATAATGGTGCATTAAATACAGGGATGCATATATCTTCTTTAATTATTGTTTTTATTTTCTTTGGGTAAATACTCAGAAGAGGGGTTTCTATTTTTAATTTTGAGGAGCCTGCATAATATTTTCCATAGTGGCTGTGCCAAATCCCATTCCCACAAACAGCACACAAGGATTCTCTTTTCTCCACATCCATGCCAATGCTTGTTATTTCTTGGGATTTTGTGTATGTGTGTGTCTTTGTGTGTGTGTTTCTGTTAGGTATTCTGACAAGTGTGAAGTGAGATCTCAGTCTGGTTTTGACATGCATTTTTCTGATGATGAGTGATGTTGAGCACCTGTTCATGTGTGTGTTGGCCATCTGTATGTCTTCTTTGGAACATGTCTATTCAAGGTCTCTCTCCATTTTAAAAATAAGGTAATTTGAGAATTTTTTTGGTTTTTGGTTTTGGTTATTTTGGTGTTGAGTTGTATAAGTTCTCTATGCACTTTGGATATTAACCTCTTATTGGATATATCATTTGTAAATATCTTCTCCCATTCCGTTGCCTTTCCATTTTGTTGACGGTTTCCTTTGCTATGCAAAAGCTTTTTAGTTTGATGTAGCTCCAATTGTTTGTTTTTGCTTTGGTTTTCCTTGTCTGAAGGGATAGATCCATAAAAATAATGATAAGACCATTGTTTAAGAGTTTACTGCCTATGTTTTCTTTTAGGATTTTTATAGATTATTCTCTCTTTTAGGTCTTTAAACCATTTTGACTTAATTTTATGTATCGTATAAGGAAGTGGTTCAGTTTCACTCTTTTGCAAGTAGCTGTCCAGTTTCCCAGCACCATTTATGGAAAAGACTTTTCCCCATCATATAGTCTTGCCTCCTTTGTCATAGATTAACTGATCATATAAGCATGGGTTTATTTCTGGGTTCTCTATTCTGAGCCATTGATCTTTGCATATTTATAATTTGAGGAGGATGGATATGAACTGTTCTTTAAGCATTTGGTAGAATATACCTAGAAAGCCATTAGGTTGTGCATTTGTGTGTGTTGAGAATTCTTTGATTACTAATTCAATTTTGTTACTAAGGATCAGTCTGATCAGATTTTTTATTTCGTTCTTGGTTCAGTCCTGGTAGGTTATATGTTTCTAGAGATTTATTCATTTCTTATAGGTTGTCCACTTTGTTATCCTACAATTCTTGTACTAGTCTCTTACAATCCTTTATAACTCTATAAAGTTTGTTGTAACTTCTCTTTCATTTCTGATTTTATGCATTCGAGTTCTCTCTCTCTTTTTCTTGATAAGTCTGGCTAAAAATCTATCTTTTTTTTTTTTTTTTTTTATCTTTTGAAAGAAGCAGCTCAGGGCACCTGGGTGGCTCAGTTGTTTGAGTGTCTGACTTCAGCTCAGGTCATGATCTCACGGTTTGCGGGTCTGGGCCCTGCGCTGGGTTTTGTGCTGACAGATCAGAGCCTGGAGGCTGCTTCAGATTCTCTGTCTCCCTCTCTTTCTGCCCCTCACCCAGTCACACACACACACACTCTCTCTCTCTCAAAAATAAACAAGCATAAAAAAAGAAGCAGCTCTTAGTTTCATAGATATTTTTTATTTTATAAGGATCTATTTCATTCATTTTGGCTCTGATCTTTATTATTTTCTCCCTTCTACTAAATTTGGCTTTTGTTTGTTCTTTTTATAATCCCTTTAGGAGTAAGTTTAGGTTGTTGGAGATTTTTCCTGTCTCGAGACAGGCCTGTGTCACTATAAACTTTCCTCTTAAAAAAATTTTTTTAATGTTTTATTTTTTGAAAGAGAAAGAGAGAGAGAACACGCACACAGGGGAGGGGCAGAGAGAGAAAAGAGACACAGAATCTAGAGCAGACACCAAGTGCTGAGCTATCAGCACAATGCAGGGCTTGGACCCATGAACATAAGATCATGACCTGAGCCAAAGTCAGACGCTCAACGCACTGAACCACCCAGGTGCCCCCCCCCCAATTTTTTAAAATGTTTATTTACTTTTGAGAGAGAGAGAGAGCACGAGTGCAAGTGGGGGAGGGACAGAGAGGGAGACACAGAATCTGAAACAGGCTCCAGATACAAGCTGTTGGCACAGAACCTGATGTAGGACTCTAATCCACAAACCATGAGATCATGACCTGAGCTGAAGTCAGATGCTCTACTGAGTCACACAGTTGCCCCTAAATTTCCCTCTTAGAACTGCTTTGGCTGCATCCCAAAGATTTCAAACCATTGTGTTTCCGTTTTGATTTCTTTCCATGTATCTTAATTTCCTCTTTGAAATTCTTTGTTTAGCATCCACATGTTTGTGTTTTCTCCAGTTTTATTCTTGTAATTGATTTCTAGTTTCATACCCTTGTGATCAGATAAGATGCTTGTTGGATTTCAGACTCCTTAAGTTTATTGATGTTTGTTTCCTGGCCTAACATGAAATCTACCCTGGAGAACGTTCCATGTACACCAGAAAGAATTTGTATTCTGCTGTTCTTGGAGGGGATGTTCTGTATGTCTGTGTGAGACCCATGTGCTCTCATGTGTCATTCAAAGCCACTGCTTCATTGTTGATTTTCTGTCTAGATGATCTATCCACTGACATAAGTGGGGTGTTTAAGTTTCTTCCTGTTATTGTATTACCATCCCTCTGTGTTTGTTAATATTGGCTTTATATATATGCAGGTTCTCCTGTGTTGGCTGGAAAGATTTAGAGCTGTTATATCCTCTTGTTGGAGTTTTTGCTTTATCATTATATAGTGACTTTCTTTGTCTCCTCTTACAGGATTTGTTTAAAGTCTGTTTTGTCTGACATAAATATTATTACCTTGGCTTTTTTCCCCCACTTCCATTTGCATGGAATATTTTTTTCCATATTTTTGCTTTCAGTCTGTTTGTGTCCTTGGGTCTAAAGTGGAGTCTCTTGTAGGCAACATATACGTGGGTCTTGTTTTTTACCCATTTAGTCATCCTATGTTTTTTGATTGGAGCATTTAATCCATTTGCCCTTAAAGTCAGTATTTTTAAAATGCTTATTTATTTATTTTGAGAGAGAGATGATTGTACAAGCAGGGGAGGAACAAAGAGAGAGGAAGAGAGAGAAGCTTAGCCAGGCTCCACAGTCAATGTGGAGCCTAACACAGGGCTTGAACTCACGAACTATGCGATTATGACTAGAGCCAAAATCAATAGTCCAACATTTAGCCATCTGAGCCACCTACATGCCCTTACGTTTAAAGTAATTATTGATGGTATGCACTTGTTATTGTTCCTTGTTTTCTAGTTGTTTTTTAGTTTTCCATTCCATTCTTCTCTTATTCGTTTTTATTGGGGTTTGATGATTGTCTTTAATGTTATGCTTGGATTCCTGTCTCTTTGTTGTGTGGGTGTGTTTCTATTACGGGTTTTTGGTTTTGGGTTACATAAGTTTAAGCACATTCCAAGAGCTCTATGATTTACTCCCTCCCCATATGACACCATATTTTACATTTTTAAAAATTTGTGTATCCCTTCACTGATTTTTAAAAATATAATGGAACTTCCTACTTTTGTTTTTTAACTTTTATACAGGCCTTAAAGTAATTGATCTACTGCCTTTATTATATATTTGCTTTTACCAGTGAGATTTTTCCTTTCATAAACTTCTTCTATATGTGGCCTTTTCTTTTCCACTTAAGTCTTTTTAACATTTCTTGTAAAAAATGCAAGATATGTTTCTTGTAAAAGGCTGGTTAGATGCTGATGAACGTTTTTAATTTTTGTCTGGAAAACTCTCTCTTCTTCAGTCCTAAATAATGGTTCTAGTTTTTTTCTTTCTGCCACTCACTTCTGGCCTGCAAAGTTTCTGCTGAAGAATCAGCTAATAGGCTTATGGGGGTTCCCTGGTTTATAAGCATTTGCTTTTTTCTTGCTGTTTTTTAGATTATCATTGATTTTGAACTCTTTAATTACTAAGTGTCTTGGTGTGGACCTCCGTGGGCTCATCTTTGTTATGTTGAGGTATGTTCCATCTACCCCGTGGATTTTTATTAAGAATGGATGCTATATTTTGTCCAGTGCTTTTCCTACATTAATTGAGAGGTTTGTATAGTTCTTATTTTTTCCTTTATTAATATAGTGTATCATGTTGATTGATTTGCAAATATTGAACCAACACTGCAACCCAGGAATAAATCCTTCTTGATCAGGGTGAATATTTTAATGTACTATTGTATTCAATTTGCTGGCATCTTCTTGAGAATTTTGGTGTTGATGTTCATCAGGGATATTCATCTGTAATTTTCCTTTTTAGTGGGGTCTTTGTGTGGTTTTGGAATCAAGGTAATGCTGGCTTCATAGAATGAGTTTAGAAGTTTTCCTTCCATTTCTATTTTTTGGAACAGTTTGAGAAGAATAAGTATTACTTTCCTTTAAATATCTGGTAGAAATGGAAGCCATCTGGACTTTTGTTTGTTGGGAGAGTTTTGATTACTGTTTCAATTTCTTTGCCGGTTATGGGTCTGCTCAAATTTTCTATTTCTTCCTGTTTTAGCTTTGGTAACTTATATGTTTCTAGTAATTTGTCCATTTTTTCCAGATTGCCCAATTTGTTGGCATATAATTTATCATAATATTCTCTTATAGTTGTTTGTATTTCTGAGGTGTTCTGATCTCCCCTTTCACTTATAAATTTACTTATTTGGGCTCTTTCTTTTTTCTTTTTGATAACTCTGACTAGAGGTTTACCAATTTTATTCATTCTTTTGAAGACCCAGCTCTGAGTTTTGTAGATCTGTCCTACTAAGGGCTTTCTTGTTTCTATATTATTTATTTCTGCTCTAGAGTTTATTATTTCCCTTCTGCTGGCTTCAGGCTTTATTTGTTATTCCTTTTTAGCTTCCTTAAGCGTATTTGAGATTGGTCTTACTTCTTGAGGTAGGCCTGTATTGCAATATACTTCCCTCTTAGGACTGTCTTTGCTGTATCCCAGAGGTAACAGACTGTCATGTTTTTATCTTCATTTACTTTCATGTATTATTTTTCATTTCTTTTTTTAATATCCTGGGAAACCCATTCATTCTTTAGTAGGATGTTTTCTTTTTTTTATGTTTATTTATTTATTTTGAGAGAGAGAGAGAGAGGCAGACAGGCAGGCAGGCATAGAATAAGGGAGAGAGTGAATCCAAGGCAGGCTCCACACTGTCAGCACAGAGCATGACACTGGGCTCAATCTCACAAACGATGAGATCATGACCTGAGCCAAAATCAAGAGTCAGATGTTTAACGGACTGAACCACCCAGGTGCCCCGATGTAGTAGGATGTTTTTTTTTTTTTACGTTTATTTATTTTTGAGAGACAGTGTGAAACAGATTGTGAGTGGGGAGAGGCAGAAAGAACAGGAAACAGAATCTGAACCAGGCTCCAGGCATTGAGCAAGTGTTCAACACAGAGCCTGATGCGGGGCTCAAACCCACGAACCATGAGTTCTTGACCTGATGTTGGATACTTAACCGACTGAGCCACCCAGGTACCCCTAGTAGGATGTTCTTTAACCTCCAAGTAACTTGTGTTCTTTCCAAATTTTTTCTTGTGGTTGACTTCAAGTTTCATAGTGTTGTGGTCTGTAAATATGCATGCTATTATCTCAGTTTCTTTTTTGTCATTTTTGAGGGCTGATTTGTGACTCAGTATGTGATCTGTTCTGGAGAAAACGTTCTGTGTGCACTTGAAAAGAATGTGTGTTCTGCTGCTTTAGGATGGACTGTTCCAAATTTATCTGTTAAGTCTGGTTCAGTGTCTCATTCAAAGCCACTGTTTCCTTGTTGATTTTTCTGCTCAGATGATCTTCCCATTGCCATAAGTGGGGTGTTAAATTCCTCTACTATTATTGTATTATTATTGATGAGTTACTTTATGCTTGTTAGTAATTGATTTATGTATTTGGGGGCATAAATATGTCCATGTTGGGGGCATAAATACTTACAATTGTAAGATCATCTTATTGGATAGACCCCGTTATTGGGAGATAGGGACTTTCTTCATCTCTTGTTACAGTCTTTTTTTACAAGTCTGATTTGGCTTTCTTTTGGTATCCATTAGCATGATAGATGGTTCTCCATCCCCTCACGTTCAGTTTGCTAGTGTTCTTCTTGTTTTGTTTGTTTTCTCTCTCTCTCTCTCTCTCTCTCTCTCTCTCTCTCTCTCTCTATTTTTTTAAAATCCATTCTGATATCCTATGTCTTTTGACTGGAGCATTCAGTCCATTTACATTCAGGGTGATTATTGAAAGACATGAGTTTAGTGCCATTGCATTATCTGTAAAGTTGGTGTTTCAGTGATGTTCTCTCTTCCTTTCTAGTCTTTGTTGCTTTAGGTCTTTTTTCTTTGTTGCTTTTGGTCTTTTTCTCCCCCCACTCAAAGAGTCCCCCTTATTATTTCCTGCAGAGCTGGTTTAGTGGTCACGAACTCCATTGACTTTTGTTTGGGAGATTTTATGTCTCCTTTCATTCTGAAGGACAGCCTTGCTGGATAAAGTATTCTTGGCTGCATATGTCCACCCTTCAGCATGTTGAATATATCCTGCCATTCCCTCTGCCCTGCCAAGTTTCTGTGGACAGATCTGCTGTAAACCTGATCTGTCTTCCCTTGTAGGTTAAGGACTCTTCCTAACCCCCTTGATGCTTTCAGGATTCTATCTGTGTGTTTTGTGAAATTGACTATGATAGGCCTTGGTGAGGGCTCGTTTTTGTTGAATTTGATGAGAGTCATCTGTGCTTGTTGGATTTTGATGTCTTCATCCTTCTTCAGATTAGGGACATTTTCAGCTATAATTTGCTCAAATAAACCTTCTGTCCTCTTTTCTCTCTCTTCATCTTCTTGGACTCCTATGATTCAAGTGTTAGTCTGTTTTAAGAAGTCACTGAGTTCTCTAAGTCTACCTTTATGATTCATTCCCTTTCTTTCCCTCTTCTTTTTAGCTTATTTTCCATAATTTTATCTTCCATATCACTAATTTGTTCCTCTACTTCATCCCCACTCACTGTTATGGTATCCATTTGGGTTTGCATTTTGGTTTTAGCCTTTTACTTTCAGCTTGACTTGATTTAATTCCTTTATCTCTGCCATAAAGGATTGTCTAGTGTCCTCTACAATTTTTTTCAAGCTCAGATAGAATCCTTGTAATTGTTGTCCTAAATTCTAGGTTAGACATCTTACTTATATCTGTATTCATTAAATTTCTGGCTTCTTATTTTGGAGGGATCAAGGAAAAAAGAAATAAATGTAATTTAAATTTAAAAATTAAAAAATAATAAATGAAGATAGATCCTAAGTGTGTTTTGGTCTCTATGGTAAGAAAATCTTGATCGAAAAAAGAAAATGAAGGTAAAAAAGTTTTTAGAGAAGTTTGCTCTTTCTGTGTCCAAGAAAAAGAAAAACAGAAAGTGAAACAAATAAAAAAGTCCCAAAGGAAGATAGATCCTGTTTCCTTTAGACCTGAAACTTTGCAGCGGTCTACAGTCATAGACTTCGTGTGTGAAAGGAGTTTGTTCTGGTCTTCTGTGGGGTTGGGAGGGGCGAGGGGCTGCTGCTCTGATTGTCAGGCCACCTTGCCCTAGTGGAGAAGTGTTTGGAGGGTGCGAGGGGCAGGACTAAGTGAGATGGCTCCATTCTTCATTTGGTAGCGGTGTTTAGCTCACTGGGGTGGATCAGAGTTAGGGAGCTAGGGGTGAAAATGGCTTCACTCTGCTATCTAGTCTCCAGACTGGGAAATTCAAGTTCACGCCCTTACAGACACACGATCAATCCCTCCACCTGTGTCTCCTGCTTCCGTCAGCTCCCTGCTTTCTTTTCTCTGTCCTAGCTATCCACACACCAGACAGCACCTCCCACCAGAGTTTTATATCAGGCATGGCTATATGTCAAAACCCCACACCTCAGAGACCAGCCCCCTCTACTCAGACCCGTGCTAATCCTCTGGGGAAGGATCTGGCTGCACTGTGGCAGATGCCACCTTGTCCCAGGAAACAGTTGTGCGATCCCACAGTGGCCGTGGCTTGGAGTTTATGTTAAGGTGCCAGGTTTGCTGCCCTTAGCTAGAGTCTTGTGCGTATACTGGTGAACGGGCTGCTTGATGGGGCCCACCTGGACTTGCCTGCGGAGAGGTCCTCTGGCCCCCACCACGTGCACTCGAAGCAGTGGGGTGATCATCAGACGACGCTGCCCACTCCCCTGGCTCGAGCACCACCAAGTGCTGACATCTGAAACTTCAGACTCTGTGTTATACTGTTTATAGAAACTCTCTCCTTTCCCCCCACCAATGGTTTTGGAGGACAGATTTCTTATGCAATCCCCTGTGCCTGTTTTCATTTTTTTCCCCCTTCACTCTTAGCTCAGCTCTCTGTGATCAGGGATCCTTCCCAACTGCAGCACGCACTGGCTCCTTTCTCCCACAAATCAACTCTCCGCAGTTCCTGACTTTTTTCTGTGTTTGTAGACCTATGTATTTTTTGTTTGTACCTTTTTTTCTGTTTTTTATTTCCTTTCTGTAAGTAGATGTACAATCTTGTTGTCTAAGACTTCCAATCAATTTCTTGGGTGTTTAGAATGATTTGCTATTTATCCTAGTTAATCGGGGGAGGAAGTAAGTTTAGGATCACCCTAATCCTCTGCCATCTTAACCCTCTCTTCAGAGAAGTTTGCTTTCCAGAAGTTCCCTCCTATTTTAAGTTTACTGAGAGTTTTAATCATGATTGGGTGATGGATTTTGTCAAATGGTTTCTCTGCACCTGACCATATGTCTCCCCCCCAACCTGTATTGTGTCTTATGATGAGTGGCATTGCTATTCAAATGTTAAACCAGTTTTACATTACTAGGAAAAGCGCTACTTTATAGATATATTTTGTTCTTTAAATCTTTTGTTGGATTTTATGTGTTGCAATTTTGTGAATTTTTATGTCTGTGTTCATGATGGGCATTAGAGTGTTTCTGTAATCTTTGGCTGCTTTTGGTGTAATACTGTCCTCAAGAAATAAACATTCCATCCTCTTTCAGCTCCAAGATTTATTTTTTTTAAGAATTCTCACTATTTCTTCCTTTGGTAGAATTCACAGGAAAGGCATCTGGGTCTAGAGTTTTCTTTGTGTGAAGGTTTTTAACTGTAAACTCAATTTCTTGAGGGCTATTTGAATGATCTGATTTTGTGTGACCTTCTGTAGCTTGTATCATTTCATCTAACTTGTTGAATGTTTTGGTAATACGTTTTTCACAACATCCCCCTGTGTTTTAAATGTCTGTGAGATTTGCTGAGATGACTCTATTTCATTACTCGTCTTGGTACCGTGTTATCTTTTTTTCTTACCCAATTGGGGTAGAGGTTCAATCTGAGCCTTTTTCTGAAAGAATTAGCTTTGAATTCATCAATTTTAAATTATTTTACTGTTTTGCATGAATTATTGTTTTTATCCTTATTTCTTCCTCTGCTTGCTTAGTGTTTAATTTGCTCTTCTTTTTCTAAATTCTTAGGTGGAAGACTCTAGATTGTGCTTCTCTTATAACTTAATGCTATAAAGTTTTTCTAAGCCCTGTGGTAGCTGCATTCCACAAACTTTGACAATTTTTTTAATTTCTGTTCGCTTTTTAAAAAAATGTTCCCCTATTTTTGAGAAAGAGAGACACAGAGTGGGAGTGGGAAAGGGTGGAGAAAGAGGGACACACAGAATCTGAAGCAGGCTCCAGGCTCTGAGCTGTCAGCACAGAGCCCGATGCGGACTCGAACTCACCGCGAGATCATGACCTGAGCCGAAGCCAGACGCTCAAGCGACTGAGCCCCACAGGAGCCCCTTAAATTTTTATTCAAAGTATTTACTAATTTGTGGTTTATCCCTCAATCGAAGAATTATTTACTTAAAATTCTTTTTTTAATGTTTACTTTTGAGGGAGAATGTGTCAACAGGGAAGGGGAGAGAGAGAGGGAGACAGAGAATCCCAAGCAGGCTCCATGTTGTCAGCACTGATCACAATGCAGAGCTCAAACTCATGGAATGTGAGAACAGGACCTGAGCCTAAAATCAATAGTGGGATGCTTAACTGATTGACACACCCTGGTGCCCTATGAATTATTTACAAGTTTGTTCGTTTCTAAATATTTGTGGATTTTCCTGATATCTTTCTTTCATTTCTTTCCAGTTTGGTAATCAGAGAACAGTTTGGATGATTTCAGTTATCTTACATTATTTAGTTTTATGGTCTGGACTGTGGTCTATTGTAATGAGAATTTCATGGTCACGTGAAGATGGTGCACGGTGCTCTTGTCGGGTGGGGGATAAGACGACACTGAGTTAGGCTGACGGTGCTGATCTGGTCTTCTATATACAGCTGATCTGGGGGTATTTGTTCTATCCATTACTCGGAGAGAAGTGATGGAATCACTAATGACAATTGTCAATTCATCTGTTTCTCCCTCAGTTTCTATCCATTTCTGCTTCCTATATGTTGAAGTTTTATTATTAGGTATATAATTGTAGAAAATGGAATGTCTTTTTAAAATATTTTTTCATGTTTATTATTTCTGAAAGAGATGGAGCATGCATGGGGGAGGGGTAGAGAGAGGGAGAGAAAAGGGAGATGAAGAATCTGAAGAAGGCTCCAAGCTCTGAGCTGTCGCCACAGAGCCCGATACAGGGCCCAAACCCGAGACCTGAGCCGAAATTGGACACTTAAAAGACTGAGCCACCCAGGTGCCCCATAATGGAATGTCTTCTTAATGAATTATCATTATAGAATATTTCTTGGAAATCTACTTTATGTAATGTAAATATGGCCTCTGTGGTTTTCTTGTCATAGTTTTTACATGGGAGTATCTATTTTTAAATTGAGTTTCAATGGACAGATGTGGTTTGATCCTGTTTTTCCTATCAAATCTGATCATCTGGGGTACATGTACTCCTATGCCTCAGCACTTCTTTATCCCTTGGGTAAATCCCTAGCAGTGCTATTGCTGGGTCATAGGGGAGTTCTACCGATAGTTTTTTGAGGAACCTCCACACTGTTTTCCAGAGCGGCTGCACCAGTTTACATTCCCACCAACAGTGTAAGAGGGTGCCTGTCTCTCCACACCCTCTTTCTACAATAGCCAAATCATGGAAGGAACCTAAATGTCCATCAACTGATGAATGGATCAAGAAGATGTGGTATATATATACAATGGAGTACTATATGGCAATGAGAGAGAATGATATATGGCCATTTGTAGGAAAGTGGATGGACCTTGAGGGTGTCATGCTAAGCGAAATAAGTCAGGCAGAGAAGGATAGATACCGTATGTCTGCATTCCTAGGTCTAACAGGAGAGACCTGGCAGGGGACCATGGGGAGAGGAAGGGGGAAAGAGAGTGGGGAAGAGTGAGGGACACAGATTAAGGGAGACTACTGAATACTGGAGACGAACCATGGCCTGAAGGGGGAGGGGGAAAGAGGAGGGGGTGATGGTCATGGTTGGGGGGCACTTGTGGGGAGAAGCACTGGGTGTTATATGGAAACTAATTTGACAATAAACTATTATAAAAAAATCTGATCATCTGACTTTTCTTAGTCAGCATGTTTATTTACATTTGCTGTTAATAACTGGTATGGCTGGCATTAAGTCTGTCATTCGACTTATCCCTCCTCCTTTTAACTTTTCCCAACTTTTCCTGCCCTGGTTTGGATTGAATGCTTCATGATCCCATTTCCCCACAACTAAGGTTAGTTGTCATTCTGTTTGATTTTTTAAAATTGATTTTTATGGATTGATCTAGGATGGTGGTTCTCAAAATGCCTTCCAGGGTCCGTGAGGCCCTTTCAGTTTTGTGAAGTCAGAGCTATTTGATAGAGGCTACTTTTAGGAGTGGCTTCATAAATCTGCCAGCTTTCAGCTGCGTTTGAAAGACAACTAGGCAGACAAGAAGCATAGAGAGAAAAGTTTTGGGAGGAAATAGAGTCTCAGTGACCTGTGGGACAAGGGCAATTGGAATCACAGAAGGAATAAGGTGGGGGGTGGGGGGCAAAAGAGATTTGAAAAAATGATAGTCGAAATCGTTCCATACAGACCCAGATCCAAGAAACGTAACGAGCTCCGTCCAGATCGAAGGGACCACCTCTCCATTGTACCGCATCATAACCCCTATTCCTATCATGGAACCTGTAACACTTTTTAATGCACACTAAAGTCTCCCCATGCCCAGTTGTGCGCAACTTTATTATAGAATAATGCAAGGCACAGGATCAATACTTGATAAACCAAGTGTTCTTAAATGCTGAGTGCATCACAAATATTGCTCATTTTGTTTCTCTCAGGCAAAACATAACTGATGCTTCTTTTTCAAAATATGTCAATATACTGGGGATTCAAATGATTTGAGTGCCTAAAAACTATTTAGACGATCGTGCACATGCTCCCAGAATTATTCTCTCTCTATAGTCAGATCACAGACTCAGTCAGTCGCTGTAGTTTTTCTCTGTCATTCAAGTTGTTTTGTAAGTCTTCATACACACCTTGTAAGAAATTAAGCCAGGAAATCACCACTTATTGAGTGGTTGTTCTTCTTAGCAGCTGTTCAGACAGTGACTCTTAAAGGCAGGATTTTTGAACGTCTGGTCTCTAGGCATTAATTTTCTGAGAGGAGCCGATCTCACACCCAACTACATGAATGGTGGTAACGACAGCAACAGAACTTTGCTGTTTCACTCTCCAGTGAAACTGGTGGGAATTAGTAAAGAAAAAGTGAAAATGGAAAAACCACCATTTGGATTCTGGGAACGGTCCTGAGGGCAAACAGCCAATGACAAAACAAACTATTCAAGGAACTGTGTCCAAGTTGTTAGGGTGGAGCCTGGTATTTGAAGCGAGACCAGGCTCTTTCTCTCCCTGCCAGCTCCCCCAGGGGGAGACCCCGCTGCAGAGCCCCGACCACTAGGCTCCCTCTGTCCCAGATCGGAGGGCTTTCTTCCTGGTGAGAACAGGATAGGACCGTCCCACATGGGCCCCTCTGTGCCTGTTGCCGAGGGTCTCGGGGAGAGGGGGGTGCCGGTGCGTGCAGGGGCTCTGCACTTTGGTCACGTCATGCTGGGAACACCAGGGTACTGGCTGTCCTTGGCCCGGCCCAGCGTGGAGGTTCTATGCCAGAGGGGATCGGGCTGCTGTGTCACATTCATCACGTGCTGGGGGCAGCTTGGCTTGTTACCACCCCCAAACCCAGAGCCTGGGGTTCAACATCCTACTCGGGGGGACAGCAACTCCTCTCTTCTCAAAGGTGACCTGATTTTCCCTCTTACAGAAGCTTGACCCTACAGGCACTCAGGAACAGAAGAGGTTGTATTGGAAGGAGACTGGGAGGAGGTCTGTTTGGGTAGTGGTTAAATTACAAGCCCCCGACTTTGCAGAGGGGGTGGGGTGGGATGCAGGGGGTGCCGGGCAAGACGACAGCTGGGAGAGCAAGACACCAGCTGGGAGGAACCCACTGGAGTCATGAAAAATATCAGTCACTGATCTCGGAAACAGTTCCTTTTAAAGGAACCTGAGTATCCTTTGCGCAGTCCAAAGTCAGGAATATTTACTAGGTGTTTTTTTTTTTTTTACTTATATTTGGGTCTTTGGTCGATTTTGAGTTCATTTTCATACCTGGTGGGTGAGGGTCCAAGTTCATTTTTTGGTCATAGCTATCAAGGTTTTCAGGACCGTTTCTTGCCAAGGCTCTTGTTTCCCCATTTTGGCAGCCTTGTTGAAAATCAGGTGGCTGTGGAGGCCTGGGATGACTTCTAGACTCTCCGTTTCATCACATTAATCTGTAGGCCGTGGTCACTGCTGTCTTTATATCCATAAAGCCATCTAACTACTTATCTGCCTGGCTGCTGAAATCCTTTCTGTGACACAGATGAATGCTAAGGGACAGGAAACAATGGACACAAACCGAAGTGTGCAGAGCAACGGTGAACGCTGGTGGCCCGGAGAGGAGAGGCAGCAGGTCATACAGGGTCCAGGCAGGAAAGAAGGCCTGCTCTAAAGTCTCCATCGAGTTCACGGAATGCCTCTGCGGACCAGTTATTTCCATCCTGTAACACCCTTTGCGTGTTGCCCCGTCTAGCAACCCCTGTCCAAATCTTTCTTGTTCTCTGGGTCATCCTAATGCTTCTATCTCCAGTTTTCATGGCCATCCGGGTAGAATGAACTAGACCTGATTCCTCTCTGGGGGCCAGGTTGTTTGCCTTCCCACGACGGGACACAACTACCACCAATCCTTCACTAACATGCGACCGTGAGCTTTGTATCCTGGCTTTAGCACAGCGTTTGACCCACAGCAGTCAGAAGTGTGCTGAGTGGGCCAACTGTTCAGAATTATCTTCAAACTTACCCAACGCAGTGACCATCAGGGTTTGCTGCAGGGGTCCCAGAGCACATAGAAGCTCTGTCTTAGTGTTGTAGGAACACAGCCGCATGGCCAGTTGTAGTGAGTTATCTAAATACATGTATCCGTAAATCAGTTAAAACCCATAGAATTCATTCCGAACCAGTAACCTCTTGCTTATGATGTGCTATTACTGAGGAGGGAGAGGTACATTACTAGAAACAGCACACGTCTGTAGTCCCCAGACTGCACTGGTTTAAAAGTTATGGACTTGACAGTATGTACGTTTCTCTCAAGTTTTTATTGAGCTACTTGTGCAAAGGAACGAAATGACGTGTTTACTGAGTTCTGTTCCGATCTTTAAATTTCTCATTTGAACAAGTTCATTTAAATCTTCCATAAAAGACAAGCAGCTTACACATTTGATCACGGTCACTAAAAAGTAAATAAAATGAGTCATAGTCAAAATGTCGACAAGGCGATGGGACGTCCATCGCTGACCTGACTGAAAGGCCACATGTGCACCGCGACGGTCGCACCATCCACACTTGGCACGGGTATCTTCCCCAGGTTCCCGTCACTCATGTCAGTTATTTGGTAGAAAAATAAGGTAGAAAGTGCCCCGCTTAGGCTTCACGCTGAAACATTAAAAGCTGAGCCAACGAAAGCAGTTTGTTTCTAGACCATCAATTATTCATGGTCCATTCATTACACACGATCAGTGGCCTGTTATAAATTATTTTACAGCACTTACTTCTTGATGAGTGTCATGGCCCACATCAAGTGTCCCCACTTCATTGCACACAGTCATCCTGCAGAGGACAATGTCCTGGTCGTTTCCCCCTCCTCCCTCCCCCACTTCTACTCCCGCTCTTTGCCTGCCCTCAGTCGTCTGTGCCTGAGGTCTGAGGAAAATGTGTCGTTTTGAAACCCGAATGGTAAGGAATTTCTGAAATGTAATAGCAAGCTCCTTCACAGCAAGGATATTATAGAAAAATTTGTGCAGACCCGCCATGCTATTGCCAGTGAGTCCACGCAAGGTGCGCCCATGAAACGTCTTGTCTCACGTTCCCCTTTCTCAAACCTTTCCAGAAGTTGCTAGTGAGCAGTGAACCGGTCAACCTAACCTAGATAATTAGTCTCTGAATAATTAAGAGGCTGTAAAGACAAATAGCCTTGAAGCTTGCTGAACAAGGAATGCCAACGTTGTACTGAACCAATGCATTACTTGGAAAATCACTCATTTGAGGTAGAGTATAAAGAATTTGTTAGACTACAAAAACCGTGGCAGAATCGCATGCCCATAATTCGATTTCAACATAGTAATAACAAGCAAAAAAATACATTTTTGATTAGAAATCTCAATCATAGAAGCAAAGTGCATAAATTATAAAACAGCAACTTTGAAAAAGAATCAACAGTTCTTCAATCATCCTCATTTGAAGACTGGCCTGACACCATTAAATGTAAAGAAAGACATGGGACCAGTGCCTACCAACATTAAAAAATCAGTATTAAAACAGAAGTCACCTCTCAGAAATCTAACAGACACAAACTACCGTGAAGTATACGCTTTATTAAACATACAATAATGGGCCGTATTTTCATGCTGTATAGATGTATGAAGCCTTCATGTAAAATAAAAAAAAGCTGTCTGGACTAAAAGAATGATGGAACAACCATTACAGCAATTTTCGGCATCAAACTTGGCTTTGGTAACGAAGACCGTTTCTTCCTGCTCCTTCCCAGGCCTCTCGCCAGGATGGCGGGACCTTTTTGAGGCTTGTTCTTTACATCCTCAGCCGGGCTTCCCAGAGGAGATATCAGCCTGATCTTCACTGGAGGAGGGGGCCAGGGGTCTTCCTCTCTGTTTCTGAAAACAACCAAACAACCCCAGTGAGAACAAACACACTGGAATAGAAAACAGAATCCCTTCCCCCATGGTGGCCGGAAAAAAGCCTCAAGCAGCGATGTGCTTTCCAGGGGCGTTGGTTTCAGAAGAGAAGGGAAGACTGGCATTGAAGTAACCCGGGAGAGTAAAGGCCCACGTGATGCGGAGGCAGGGAGAGCCCAGCAGGCCCGCGAGAGGGAGACACACAGCAACCCCAGACCCCCGCCAGCGCGTCCGCACAGCCTCCTGTCTAAGTGTCTCGCCTGTGCGACAGAGCCAACTGCCGCGGACTATTAATTACGGCCCAAAATTTCAGTAGGCCGGTTTTTAAAGTAAGACAAAATGGATTGTTTTGAACTTTTATGGAAGTCACCCGTGCCTCAGCTCAAATCTGGAGAACTCTCCCCACGAATGAAGTCTTACCGCCATTAGTAAAACAACTGCAAGATTTTTAAGTTTCTAATCATTTTTACTATCGTTACCTACATTTACTAAGGACAGGGGGACACATCCCACCCCCCCACACCCACTCCCAGAACAGAGGACCCAATGGGGACTGACCTGCCCCACAGCCCTGCTTTCAAGGACCAGCGGGCTGGCACTGCCCCACGGAGACAGCCCCGCCACCTCCCCCCCGCGGTGAGACCCAGGAACCGCCAGGAGCCTGGCGCACAGATGCCACTAAGAATTACCCTTTTCTGAAGAGCCTGATTTCTAAAGACTCTTCTCAAATGTAATTCACAAAACAAAATGGATAAAAATTACTTCTTAAAACGAGTCAGACCTCCTTGTCTTTCTGGTCTTTGCAGTCCTGGGTGTTTTTGCCTTTAGCTTTCCCATGGTTTCTGTTGATTGGGTATTGTCTTTCTGTGGGTTACAAGTTTGAAGAGAGAAATCTTTAGTAATTATTAAGTATCTGCACTCTGAATTAAATCCATTCTATCCTGAGTCAAGAAATTCCACCAAACAGTGCTAATAGGTTTTTTTTTTTAGTGTTTATTTTTTGAGAGAAATTGAGTGGGGAAGGGGCAGAGATTGAGGGAAACACGATCCAAAGCAGGCTCCAGGCTCTGCACTGACAGTGGAGAGCCCGACACTCGGCTCGAACCCACAAACTGTGAAACCACGACCTAGGCTGAAATCTGCCGCTTAAGTGACTGAGCCACCCCGGAGTCTCTCCCACCCCCCCATGGATTCCTTTTATTTTCAGCAGAAACTCTGGTCCTTCCGGGCTGCTCCTCCTCCCCATCCATCCTATTTGTCTCCAAGGCACACATTTCCTCCTCCGCTGCCCTCCTGTTCCCACTGCCTCTGCCCAGACCCAGGCGCTCAGCATCCCAGGAAGGACCGGGCCCCCAGGGACTCCTTTTCCTTCCCAGCACTCATTTCATCCTTCCCTCAATGTGGAGCAGTTTGTGAGGAACCCTGACACCTGCCCCCCGAGCCTCTGAGGTCCCCGGTGCTCTCTTCCAGGACGGCCTGCTTCCTTTACCTTCTGCCTAGAGGGCTACTTGGGTATCAAAGACTCTCAGCACGCTGTGAAATGATCACGTGTGCTTTAGCCTCTTCACTCGAACTGAGCTCCTGAAAGACCAGGCATCTGCCCGAGTGATCTCCGTGGGCGTCTCTGGCCTTGCACAGTAACTGGTCGGAGCAGATCATTCAAGAAACGCTTACGAATTAATGCTGCTAAATAGTCCAGTCCATGAACTCTTTTAGGATTTTGTGCAGTCAGGTGATTAGACAACTCTGAAACCCTGTCCCTCCAAGTGTGGTCTGTGGATGACACCCCAGGCGTTCAGGGACCTGTATTTTAGATCAACACACCCGGAGAGTTCTGACGAGACACTAAAAGTGAAAAACTTTCCCCCAGTAGGTAATCTAAGCCGCAGCTGCCAGTAACACACCACCCGCGACCCGTCCCAGAGGTGTCCGAGGGTGGGGCCCCCAAAGTGCAGAGAAGGCAATCGAGGGCTTTCAGTATGTCTGCTCTTTTCATTGTTTTTCTAAGTTTATTTTTTGAGAGAGACAGCGAGCAAGTGAAGGAGATACAGAGAGTGGGAGACAGAATCCCAAGGAGGCTCTGTGTCTGTCAGCACAGAGTCGGACGTGGGGCTCAAAGTCACAAACTGTGACATCATGACCTGAGCAGAAGTCCAGAGTCAGACGCTTAACCGACTGAGCCCCCCCAGGTGCCCCAAATGTCTGCTCTTTTAAAAGAGTGTTTAGGAAACACTTAAAAAAGTAAAGAGCGTGGTTTTTTTCCCTTTTTTTTTAGAGAGAGTGAGTGGGGTAGGGAGTAGGGAGAGACAGAGACAGTGAATCTTAAGCAGGCTCCTGACGCAGGGCTCGATCCCACGACCCTGGGATCATGCCCTGAGCCGAAATCAAGATTTGGACGCTCCACCCTCTGAGCCACCCAGGTGCCCCAAGAGCACGTTGAAACAAGCGTACAAATAAATAAAATGCACTTCTTACCAGTTTGTCTCCAAGTCTGGATGTATTGGATGCGTTTTCCTGCCTGGTCCGTAAAGTAGGTGGAGAGAAGACAAATTTGGGAGATAAATCTGAAGCTAACCCTTGGAGCTGTGCCGGGGCCTCTATCATTTCAGCTGCAGAAAGGCGGGAAAGAAAAACAAACACTGAAATCCAGGTCCACGCATACGGATCTCGAGATCTATTTTTTTCCTAAAAGCGTGGAACAGAGCACATGTACCAGAAAGATGTAAACATTTCCAAGCCTGGAAAACACTAGTGCGGACACGGTGGCCAAGTCAGGAGAGACAAACACAAGGAAAATCCTCCACACCATTTCAGTAAACCCGGCGTGTAGAGATTTAATGCCCCAAACTAAATAGTGCTACAATATAAAAATAAAATTTAAGAAGCAAACTCAGAACTATTATCCTGTGAGTTTTCATCATTACTGCTCCTCATATGTTCTCGGGAAGGAAAACATGCACCTTCTATGTCCCCTGAGCTAGTTTACTTCAAAATCCCTACTATTTCAGAGACGATGTTTTTATTTACAAAGGTAATTTATCTTCAAAGAGACTCAAAACTTCTTTGCTTCCAGATCATTCTGAGCCAGTGGTTCTGGTCAAGAAAACAACAGAAAAGTTCATGTTTTTAAGGGACAAAGGAAGCAGAGAACATAATTAACAGAGGGGAAAACAGGCAGATTGGAAGGTGTTCCGTGGATAAATAAAAATGGTTTAGTTCAGACCTGGTCCAGAACGTGATTAAAAACATCACAGACGTCCTCTCAGATTTATTTTTACCATCGCCTCTCTGTATCAAAGATGACTCAAGGTTACTGAAGAAGCAGCAGGTGCAGCCAAAGCAGGCTGCCATGGGCTAGATCCCAGCTTCTGCAACAGAATAAGCTCTCTGGGCTCAGTGTCTATCAAATGGACTCCCAGTACCAGGACCACGGAGTTGCTGTGGAGACGACAAGATTAGGAGAGAGTGTGGGGCGCCCAGCATGTGCTTTGTAGAGGTCTGCCTTTGTCACAGGCTCACGGCTTTCAGAATTACACAAATCATCAAGTGAAGATTCTCAAAGTCTAGTTCGATGTTATTTCACCTACTGGGACCATCAAGACTTCTGTAAGACATCAAACTCTGCTTTTACAGCCTAGGATTCTTACAAAGAAAATGGAGGTGAGGTCAGAAGTCCAAGTTCTCTCTGCTGCCTGCTGATACGGGGCAGAAATGGCAACAGCTGAGGTTGCTGGTGGTCCCGTTCCCCTTGTGACACTAAAAAGAAACGGATCCATGTTCTTTCCAGGAAATGAAAACATTGTCTTCCTCTTTCTAGGCCAACCGAAGCCACAGCGTGTCAGCCTTTCCAAAGACAAGCTCATGCTCCTCACCTCCGCTTCCCCCCAGCACAGAGGACTCCATCAGGAACGCCAGCAGGTGCAGAGGTGTGCGGCCGCCCACTGCGCCTTCCACGTGCTATCGGCCACACAAGCCTCGGTTCCACCTCTCGGCATGTTAGCTCCTCGCCCATCTCTCCCCAGCGCTCCTCCACGGAGTTCGAACTACATTTGGAGGCGGCCTCTGACAGGTTTCAGTTAAATCGAGGCCGTTCTGCACATTCTCCCTGCACTTCCTATCCCTCCCTGAAGAGCTCTCGAAATACGACTGAGGTCGGCACGGGGGACAGAGGCAAGGGGTGGGGGTTGGGGGGGTCAGAAGGATGGCCTGAGCCTCCCGGGGCAGGGCGGGGGAGGGTAGTGGAATACACAGCTCTACACACCAGGCTGCTGGGCTTCAAACAAACTATACCTCCAAGTGAGTGGAAGAGACCGCAGATGCGGGCTGTTGGTCCACTTGAGGACTGTTTGCTAGTTTCCTACTGCAGGCGTGCATTTGTTACAGGAGTCATAGTTAACAGGCATATGGAGGATGACCTTAAAGGCGACAACGCGGGGAATTACTGCGATCTCTGCCATCTGCAGCAGAACAACACGCAATCTCTGTGTGGGCTACACTGTGCTAAGCCCCGAGGAAGGCATGAAAGACTTGTGT
>PJEM01012182.1:0-48764 GCA_004023845.1 Helogale parvula
CAGATCAAGGGAGACTACTGAATACTGGAGAGGAACCATAGACTGAAAGGGGAGGGGGAGGGGGGAAGGGGAGGAGGGTCATGGTGGGGACCACTTAGGGGTAGAAGCACTGGGTGTTATATGGAAACTAATTTGACAATAAACTATTATAAAAAAATAAAAAATAATAATACACTCAAGTTTTCTGGGAATTAGAGTGTGGACGACATCAGGAGGCTTTCATTCTGGCTACTAGAAAATCTTTTCCAAAAGTATCTTATTTGTGTCACTCAAGGGCCCTTATATAAAAGAAACAAACAGAATTTGTCACAGCCCCTGGAATGACGGGATATGTCATTTCAAATTTCATGCAAATACAATATATTTTTTAAAGAAGACCTACAGACACCTACAACTCCTTCTATCACAGGACCAGAGCCTTCCTACTCATAGTGTGGTCCACGGACCAGTACCTACAGCATCATTATCACTCAGGAGCTGTTAGACATGTCAAACTCCTAGGCCCACCAGTACCCACAAAGTCAGTATCTGCATTTAAACTAGGATCATAGGTGATTCGTAGTCACCTTGCATTTGGAGAAGCGCTGGTCTAGAACTCTCACATTCTCAATGTGGCCTTTGAAGCAGGATGATTATTTGTGTTGGGGCCTTACTGCAGGTGTTTAGCAGCATCCCTCAGACATTGCCAACTACCCCCAGGGAAAAAGACTCATATCTAATTGAAAATAGTGGGCAGAAGTGTTTGAAAACTGCAAGCATCCTGACTGAATCAAACCAATACCCACCCCTTTCTGAGAGGATAACATTGAGAAGATCATTGAATTCTTCAAGCCGTATTTCTCCATGGAGAGTGGAGTTCACAGTAGTACTCTCTCAAGAATGGACTTTTGTAGAAATTACATCAGGCAATTCCCACAAGCTACTAAACTTGGATTATAATACAGAAGAAGATCTCAATATGTCTCTTACAATTAACTTTTTATAATGACATTTTAAATACTAGTTCTGAACTTGGGATTTGAGTGTGAAATCCATAATTCATTTGGCAAAATTGTCAGGGAGCCCAGAAGTGTAGTGCCCTCACTTTATATCAAAGGAACAAACCTCACATTTTTGTTGAAAAGGGGAACATTTAACTTCTGGCGATATTTGGGGTCTGTGTCACCACCCCAAGACAATGCTTTGAAAAATCCAAGGGACCTCGTCAGGACCAATATCTCAGGCTTAAACAGGAGAAAATGTTCATTCAGAGTTGGGATATGGTTATGGGAGTCTAGGTCTCTGAAAGGCAGAAGAAGTAATAGAAAAAGTAAGAAAAACTGGCTTCAGCTGCCTTATCACTCAGTCTCCTAGGAACAGAAATTCAACATGAAAAATTTCCTTTCTGTCCACACTGGTGTCCCATAGGGAAATCAGGGCCTAAAGGTGGAGAAACCAGAGGGAAATGTGCCTAATGAGCAGACCTAACAGGCTGTAAATACCTCCTCTGATGTGATACCACAGTCTGTGGAACCTCAGGCTGGACAAGACATGGTCGTTTTCATATCCTTTGCATTCCCAAGTCTGGACGTGACACTGAATTTGACCCATCTCTGGTCTCACATCTGGGGACAGAGCTTCATACCCCATCTTCTACCAATGAGACAGGTATTTTGTAGAGATTATTATTTCACACCAATGATCTTGTGAAAATACTCAAGGGGCCGCACAATTTATTGGGTTCAGAATTTTTAAACAGCAAAAAGAAACGTTCTAATTTTGCTGCAGAATTGTGAAGTGTTATAATAACTAAAATTTCATCTGCTATGTACCAGAAATTTCTCAGAACTTTCTATATTATTCTATTTTTTATCCAGGTCTTGGGGAATTTTATTATTTTTCTATGTTGATTTTTGTTGACTTACTCTTCCTGTAAATCATGTTTCAGTGAGTTCTCAAAACTCCATTCCATTTTGTTTAATCCAGTTGTACTGATACTGCTCTTTAACCTTTTTTTATTTCCTCTGTCATTCTTTGTATTTCATAATGTCTCATTTTCTCAAATTTGCTTCTCTATAAGTGCATATGTATCCACATGCTTTTGTAAGGGAAAGATGAACAGAAGTTTCTGCTCCTTTGGTAATCATGTCACAATGACAGACATGAGTGCAGTAAAGCAAATGTGAGTACAAAACAATATATTTGGATAAGTCACATGAAGATTATTCAGGGTAAGAGAATAGCTGTCATGGGGTATGTAGGATTTCATAGAATCTGGGGAGGACTTTACATGTTGAACAAGGAACAGAACCATGGCGAATTGTGCTCACCAGACTTGTCAAGAAAGTGACTAAAACTCAAAGCATAAGAACAACAGATACACAAAAAATATGTCACATATGACAAGAGATAAAGAGGCTTACCTCATCCTTTATTGGGGCGTGTAAAACCTGATTAATCATGGTGGGTGTCACTTGTGGGGAGAAGCACTGGGTGTTATATGGAAACCAATTTGACAATAAACTATTATAAAAAACTGATTAATCAAATAAATATGGAATAGACACAGGAAAATCAAGTCTGCTCTCTGATATCTGAGAGTAAAAATGCCCAACTTATGAGACATGTTGGTTTATTCTCTAGTGATGTTCAGTCTGTAAGGTGTTTCACATCATTGATATGTCACTACTTTTGTCCTTTAGAGAAATTTATTTTTGCTCTTTAATTATTTTTTGTGGGTATAAGTGAGATATAATTAGGATTGGGGGCCAACCAACATCTTATTCTCTCTCTCTCTGTCTCTCTGTCTCTCTGTCTCTCTGTCTCTCTCTCTCTCTCTCTCTCTCTCTCCTCTGAACATATTTTTTATTTTTATTTTCAAACGAGTCAGAATATGACCATTCCAAATGGAGCCTCAACATTATTTTTCCTTAGAATATATGAATAGGACTTTCTGGTACTATTTCTACCTTCTTTCTGGGAAAGGTAGTGTGATGTGTATGCATTCATATCCTGAACAGTGTGTTGGGGAAGACTGGGGGAGGTGAGAAGGACATACAAGTAACACACACAAGGAGGACATGGTGCACTGGGTGTGTGTGGGGCAGGGGTCCTCTATTCCAAGGTGACCCTATAAGATACAGGCCAGACTCAATCAATAGATGGTACTAAAGGATGTCAAGGATGCTATTGCAACCAGATTAATAAAGTGCAAAAGGTCCATATTGTGAACGAGGAATTCGCTGTGTCTTAAATTTTAAGCAGCTGCAAGGCCACATGGATCTACAAAGTTCACTACAAGTACCTCTCATCACTCTCCCTCTGGTCCACTCCTCTCATTACACTGGCTTCCTTCTGATCCTTGATTTTCTCAAAAAAATGTTTCCTCCAGGTCATTGCATTGTCCTTCCCCCTGTCAGGAAGACCTCCTGTCTTAACTCTCTCTTCCATGAGGTCTCTGTTCAAACATCAACTTCTTACCCATCTTGACTGAACACCCAACATAACAGCCCATCCACTCTTTCCATTAATTTGCTTTCATTTTCTTCATTGCGTCAGTCCACACCTCAGGATTATTTAATTTTTAGATATATGTATATCTTATCATCGTCACTGAATATTAGGTACTTTTACTTTTCAGCACCCTCTACTTTCTGACTTAGAAATACTGAAAACATGGCCAGTGCTCTATATGTTCCTCAAGTGCATGAAATAGTTTAATTGAATAATTGAATAATAATCCAAACGCATGTGCAATACCTGTCCTTTGAGGGAACATCTGAGGTTGGGATGAATATTTTTATTAAGAGAGGAAATGGGGATCCTCTCAAGGGCACACATCCATTCACAGTATATTGAAATGACTTTCTTGACTGGAAAATGTAAATTGTAGCATATCAACAATGTGAACCATTTCTATTTATGTGAAAAAAAATCATGTTATTTTCCCCTTTCTTGGTAGTCACCTCCTCCACATGGAATCAGAAAATAATACAAAAATTTCAAAATTTCTTCTTATGGGATTTTCAGAGGAACCAGCACTGCAGCCCCTCATATTTGGGCTTTTCCTCTTCATGTACCTGGTCACTGTGTTTGGAAATGTGCTCATCATCCTGGTCGTCAGCTTTGACTCCCACCTCCACACCCCCATGTACTTCTTCCTCACCAACTTGTCCCTTGTAGACATCTGCTTCACCTCTACTGTCATCCCAAAGATGCTGTGGAACATCCAGACTCAGAGCAAAGCTATAACCTACGCAGGCTGCGTCACACAGATTTATTTTCTCGTACTCTTTGCTGTGCTAGACATCTTCCTCCTGAGCATGATGGCCTATGACCGCTTTGTGGCCATCTGTCACCCCCTGAACTACATGGTCATTATGAGACCCAGGCTCTGTGGACTGCTAGTCCTGGTGTCCTGGATCCTGAGTGCCCTGCATTCCTTGTTAGAAAGCTTAATGATGTTGCAGTTGTCCTTCTGTACAGAGGTAGAAATCCCCCACTTTTTCTGTGAGCTCAATCAGATGCTTCAACTTGCCTGTTCTGACACCTTTCTCAATAACATGGTGATGTACTTTGCAGCTATGTTGCTGGGTGTTGGTCCCTTTTTGGGGATACTTTACTCTTACTCTAAGATAGTTTCCTCCATACGTGGAATCTCATCAGCTCAGGGCAAGTATAAAGCATTTTCTACCTGTGCTTCTCACCTCTCAGTGGTCTTCTTATTTTACTGTACGGTCCTGGGAGTGTACCTTAGCTCCGCCGCTACCCCGAGCTCCCACTCCAGTGCAAAAGCCTCGGTGATGTACACGGTGGTCACGCCCATGCTGAACCCCTTCATCTACAGCCTGAGGAACAAAGATGTTAAAAAGGCTCTGATGAGATTCTCGGGGATGGCAGCTATAAAAGGGCCAATTGTCCTGTGCTGAGAAGTGCCCATGATTGCGGGGCCCAAAGCCTGGCCTAAATGTAGAGATTCCTTGATCAGATTGTGGAGGTGGAACATGACTCTTCTATTCTGTTTCCTTGAATTTTAAGTTTTTTAATTTCAACCTCTCTTCACAATTTAGGTAACTTACTTTGTTAAGCTTTGTGATATCTCTAATATCCAAGAGATTTTCCCTTTGTCATTTCCAACTCTCCCAATGTGATTCCTCACCTTGGGAGTGAAATTTTGGAACATTTCACTCATTTCAAAGAAGTACATATCTGTTAAGAATAATTTCTTCTCAAATAAACTATATCATTGTTTTTTTAAATTTTGTTTGACAACAAAACAGTCATAAGTTATACTACTCCTGTAAAAAGTCTACTCTTGGCCATGACTGCTATTGATATAAGTGTATAAGAGAGAAAGATCTGAGACGACTGTGTTTCACTCTTGTGAACATCATTCCTTTGTATATCACTGATGTACTGGCTGTTATAGCTGATCATGGGGATTTTTATACACATTAAAATCCTGTTCTGTTACACAGCTTTGTCCACCATGCCTACCATAATCACTGGCAAAATAAATAATAATAAAATACATGTCTCCAAGTGGAATCTACACAGAAAGACAAATATGGAAAATGTAAATTGATATAATATGGCCTTAGAGTCCAACTTGACTTTATGTATAATGAAGCAAATATTAAATCACACATTTGTTACTGTGGGAAATCTTTCTTTCTCAGGCGCTTCATCTGCTCATTGAATTATGGAAAATCAGGGCCCATGTGTAAGGTGTATTCATTAAGACAAAAGGCTGGTGGCATGTTTGGGTCTGTATTAACTCACATTATGGTTTCTGTTCAAAACTTTGCAGTGCCACCTACAGGTATGATTCCTTCCATTTTTCTAAATGAGATGTCTCCCACTATTTGAAATTTTGCCATAACCACTAAAGGGGCAGCAAATTCACAATATCAGTATCATCCATTATACATCCTTTTCCTAATCATGGTAAGGCTCACCAGCAAGCATGGTTTCTACTTCAGGCATGTGATAATATCTGAATAACAAGCTTTGTGCAAATATTCATGTCCTTGCAACTTTTCCATGTTATCTCAAAGTGGTTCAATTAATTCATTTTTTAAATATAGTGATGTGAAATAAACCTAGAAAACAGAGTAATCATGAATGCTACCTTCAACTATCAGAACAAATGCCTAGAATAAAAAGAATCAGATTATGACAAATGCCTTCTTTTCTTCCTGATTGATTATTACATCAGTTACTAGTTGCTGCATAGAAAGCATCCTCAAGCAATGTAGCTTAACATAATGTCATTCTTATTGACTAGGATTGTAGGATAAGGAGTTGTTCTGATCTCTGCTGGGTTTCCCATTAAACCATAGTCAGGTTCTCCTCTACATTGTTTCTGAGGCTCATCCATGATGTGTCTCCTTCCAACCATAGAATGTGTTTTTCTGTCTCAAACCAATTTATGTCATTTTACTCCTTTTATATAGTAGGCTCATCTTCTAGTCTACAAAAAAAAGGGGGGTTATCAAACATTCATTGTTTTAACTTAATCCCAAGATCTTTTTTTTAAATAAGTGTTTATTGTCAAATTGGTTTCCATATAACACCCAGTGCTTCTCCCCACAAGTGTCCCCTACCATGACCATCACCCCCTTCCCCCATCCGCTTCCCGCTTTAGTCCATGGTTCGTTTTCAGTATTCAATAGTCTCTCATGATTTGTGTCCCTTACTCACATGTGAACTTTTGCTTTTTCACTGTTGGTAGCAAGATCTCCCTCCCCATTAGGTGTGACTCAGTTCCCTGTACTCCAGATCTGACCATGAATCAGGCAACAGTAGAATTGTAAAGTCTAGTTAATTAATTGGAGAATTATTACACACAATAAACTACATATTTAAAGTATTCAACTTTAAGAATTGAAAGAGTCATTGAAAACTCAGGGGTACATACTGTATGGTTCCATTTATATAGAGTTCAAGAAGGTGCAAAATAAGTTTTAACTGCTTCTTTATGCAACTGGTAGGATGTAATCCCTCTATCTTTGGTTTTCTCTGAAGGCTATGTGAAAGATAAACATAACTTCAAGGGATGTAGTGAGGAAAGATAAAATGTGTGGAAATACTTTGTTGGATCCAAAGAATGTTCAAGGTTAAGGGCTGTGTGCATGTAGATCTGTGTGTATTTTTGTACATTTTTCTTTCAAACACATTCATATTCACATATGTACATGCATGAAACTCATAATCCTCATTGGAAATTATTATAACCTATATGCTGTGTTGAAAGAAAGCTTGAGAGAAACTGGGAGAGTAAGAAAAGGAAGAGAATGAAGATTTTTATTAACATGGAATTCTAGGAATGTAGAAATTTAGACAAAAAAATTACAGTAGAACAGGTGGCCTTAACTTTAATAATAAATGCCTTTACGTATCCTAATACCCAGAGGTCTCAAAGACAGATCCATATTTACCTTTATGCAGGAGACAGTCTCTGTACCAGCTAATAAGCCAAATATCCCCAAACTAACCTTATTTTGTTTCTTCTACTTAAGAAGGGTTTCAACACAAAACAGCCTTATCCAAGGAAGCTAAGTGAGTGAGTTAAGAGGCTCAAATTTCTTTCATTAAAAAAAATTGGGGCACCTGGGGAGTTCAGTCAGTAAACTACAACTCAGGTACATGAGTTTGAGCCCCGCTTTGGGTTCTCTGATGAGAGCTCAAAGCCTGGAGCCTCTTTCACATTCTGTCTCCCTCTATTTCTGTCCTTCCCTCACTTGCATTTTCTCTCTCTTTCTCTCTCTCTCTCAAAAGTCAATAAAATCATTAAAAATGTATTGGATAAATGTCTTTGTTATTGACTATCGCTGCTATATCCAGTTACCATACTAAGGGTTTAAAAGAAAAATATTTCTACTCTTCTGGGTCTGGAGGTCAATGCCAAAAGTGAATCTCATTGGGCTAAAAGTAAGATGTCTCTGCAAGACACAAGACAGCTTGAATTCCTGCCCAGTTGGGTGGTTTCAGGTCACCAATTTTTTTCCACAAAAATGCATGTCCTTCCAACCTCTACTGGTAACCTGAATAAAATCCTCAATGGAGTCACTATTAATAGTCATCCAAAATAAACTTGAATAACAGAATGATCATGAATGTTGTTGCATAGCAAGACATAATGAAAGCAAATCGATTCGTAGAATGTCTTTAGTATCAAGTAAAATTGTATGGTGATGAGTTGTTCTAATCTCTGTTGATCTCCTTAAAGATCTTGAATCAGGTTTGTGTGACCTGTAAAGGCTTGGCTGATCTTTCCAGGGCATTCTAAAATACTTTGATCTTGGCTAGATAGCTGTGACTGATCCAGTGTGGCCTTGGCTTGGAAAACTGTGCTGTGTTGCACATGTCTTCACTTCCTCTGGCAGCTCATCTGGTTTTATTCTCTTTTCAGAGCAGAGATTCAAGAGAAAGTAGTAGAAATGCACAAGGCCTCTAAGGTCCACTGTCACTCTGCTGGCTACAGTAAATAAAAAATCCTAATCCATCCAGAATCAAAGGTGGAAGAATAGTCTCCATCTCCTGATGGAAGGTACTGCACACATTGCCAAAGACATGGCTACAGAGAAAGACTGGGATTTGGGTCCACCTCTGCAAATATACTGCCATGGCTGTTAATTTCAATTCAAATGGTTTATTTCCAATTCCACATTCAGCAGCGGAATGATCTCAGAGAACACAGTGAGAATGAATTAGTTGTCTAATGAGTAATTATGGAAATTCTACTCCAAAGGGTCAGGCTTCTCTCCAAATGTAAATATTTCCTCTATGCCCATTGCCTATAAATTACCATTCCCAGTCTAAAAAAAGATCAAATAAGTGAAATATTTTCTTTCTAGATGCCTCAGAGAGACCAGGGACTCATATCTAACTCATTGATTAGTGGAGCTAGCGACTGTTCTATCACTGATGCTATCTTCACAGCATCATTCTGTAGATACTATTTTCCTATTGATAGACCTCGCCATTGACATACTTATAATGGTTTTCACACTGGTATCTTTTTCTATGGGGATAATTCACTAGGATGAGGTGACATGTGAAATGCAATGAAAGACAGAGATATAGGAATATTTTTATTCATTTTTCCAACACTATTGAAATTTAATTGACATACAAAATTGTGGAAGTTAAAGCATACAACTTGGTGATTTCATATACATATATGTGGTGAAATGATCACCACAATAGGTTAGTGAAAACATCCATCACTTCACATAGTTTGCATTTATTTTTGTTGTAAGAACATTTACTATATACTCTGTTACAACATTCAAGTATACAACACAATAGAGTTAATTATAATGAACATGTTTTACATAGGCTTTCACTGACACCATCTTATTTCCCCAAACCCTAGCCACTAGTAAACATCAACCTATTCTCTGCTAAGATTTTTACATTTCACATGTGAGATCACATGGTATTTGTCTTTCTCTCTCTACTTCACTTAGCATAATGCCCTAGAGCTCCATCCATAGTTGAGCAAAGGAAAAAATGTCTTCGTTTTTATTGCTGAACTCCACTGATAGATATGCCATCATTATTAATTCATCTATTGATGGATGCTGGGCTGTTTCCAAATCTTGTCTATCCTAAATAATGCTGTAGTGAATATAAGAGTACAGATATCTGAGATTCTCACAAATTTGTGGGATTTAAAACACATGAATGATTAATTTGTGAAAGAAGAAATGGGAAACAAACTTAAAAATCTTGAATCAAATGAAAATGGAATCACAGTACATCAATTTATGGTATGTTACAAAAGCAGCTTCAATAGAGAAGTTTATATCAATAAATGCCTACATTAAGACAAATAAAAAGACTTTAAGTAAATAACCTAAACTTTGGTTCAAATGCCTGTAGGAAGATGTGCCAACTAAGTCCAAATCAGCAGAAAAAAAGAAATAATTATCAGAGAATGCGTAAATGATATATAGACCAGAAAGCCAATAGAAAAGATTAACAAAGTGAAGGGCCAATTTTTTAAAGCAAAGCAATATTGACAAGTCCTTAGATAGGCAAAGAAAAAAAAGGACAAGAAGGCTCAAATAAATAAAATCAGCAGCAAAATATTATACCTTACAATCAATATCATAGAAATGCAAAGAATCATAGGAGACTACTATGACTGATCTCACTCCAACAATTTGGGCAATTTAGAAAAAATTGATAAATCCCTAGAAACATACAATTTACCAAGACAAAATCAGGAAGATATATGAAATGTGAACAGACCAATAATGAGGAAGGGTATTAAATCAGTAATCAGAAATCTCCCAGCAAATAAAATCCCATGTGCAGAGAGCTTCATAGGTGAGTTATACTAATCATGTAAAGAAGAATTAATGACAGTTCTTCTCAGACCCTTCCATAAACTAGAGGGGAGGACACATTTTCAACCTCATTTTCCAAGGCCAGCTTTACCCTAGTACCAAAGCCAGGAAAGACCAGTACAAAAAAAAAAATTAAACTATGGACCAATATCCCTGGTGAACATAGACACTAAAATTTTCAAAAATACTAGCAAACTGAATCAAAGAGCACACTGAAGGGATTTTACACCATGATCAAGTGGGATTTATCCCTGGGATACAAGGATGGCTGAGCACAAACAAATCAATAAATATGAGACACCCCATTCATATGGTGAAATAAGAACCATATGATCATCTCAATACATGCAGGAAAAGCATTTGGCAAAATACAATATCCTTTAAAGGTTTCTTTAAAAATTTTTTTCAACAAACTGGGTATAAAAGGAACACATTTCAACATAAAAAGTGAAAAGCTATATATGACAGACCCAGAATAACATTGTACTCAATGGTGAAAGGTTAAAAAATTTCTCTTCTGAGATCAGCAGCAATACAAGGGGGTCTTCTCTCATCAATCCTATTCAACATAATCCTGCATGTCCCTGCTAGATCAATCAAGCAAGATTAAGAAAATAAAAAGCATCTGGACGTCTTCTTTGGAAAAGTGTCTATTCATATATTTTGCCCATTTCCTGACTGCATTACAAATAAGAAAGAAACAAGTAAAACTGTCTTTATTTAAAGATTGTATGAACTGAATATAAAAAGTTCTGTAGACTCAGGGCACCTGGATGGCTCAGTTGGTTAAGAGTCTGACTCTGGCTCATATCATGATCTCATGGTTCATGAGTTTAAACCCTGCATCAGGCTCTATGGTGACAGCTCAGACCCTGGAGACTGCTTTGGATTCTGTGTCTCCCTCTTCCTCTGTTCCTCCCCCACTCATGGTCTGTCTCTCAAAAATAAATAATGAAAAATATTTTTAAGAAAATCCTGTAGACTCAGTCCGTAAGAGCACTCTCACAGTGATGAGAAATGAGTAACGTGTAGAATTGTTGAATCATGATGTTGTACTGCACTATATTGTTCTGTATGTTCATTTTATGTCCTGCACCAATGAACCTTATTGAATTAAAAATTATGGGGCACCTGGGTGGCTCAGTCAGTTAAGCATTCAACTTTGGCTCAGGTCATGATCTCACAGTCTGTGGGTTCAAGCCCTGTGTCAGGCTCTGGGCTGACAGCTCAGAGCCTGGAGCCTGCTTCGGATTCTGTGTCTCCCTCTCTCTACCCCTCCCCCATTCATGCTCTATCTCTCTCTCTCTCCCAAAAATAAACTATAAAAATTAAAAAAAAAAATTACACTTATGGTAGACCTTTTTGCAGAGATGGCACCAATTCACCACTTATCTCTGTATCCATGTACTTTGTTTTTTTTAATGTTTTTTAAATTTATTTTTGAGAGACAGAGACAGCATGAGCAGGGAAGGGTCAGAGAGAGAGAGAGGGAGACACAGAATCCTAAGCAGGCTCCAGGCTCTGAACTGGCTATCAGCACAGAGCCTGAAGTGGGGCTCGAACCCACGAACCATGAGATCACAACCTGAGTCAAAACCAGAAGTCGGACACTTAACCAACTGAGCCACCCAGGTGCCCCTGTATCCATGTACTTTAAAATGTGACAGTGAAACTCCCCCCATTGAGAGGTGGAGTCTATTTATGCACCTTTGAATCTGGACTGAATTTAGCATTTTGTTTGCCTTGGCTAAGATTGTATGGTGAAAATGACAGTGTGCCTGAAAGATTTTTGGTGTTTTTAAACTACACTCTTAGAACTCTGACTCTGCCATGGAAATAAGTCCATGCTAGCCTTCTGTAGGAAGAGAAATCATGTGAAGCAGAGTCCTATTGCTCTAATGAAGGCCAACCTAGGTCAACCTGTCACCAGCGAGTCCCCAAATGTGAGAACAGAGCCAAGATTAACAGAGCTCTTCCAGCTAACCCACAGCTGAATACCACCTCATGAGGAAACCAACAAAGACCAGAAGACTTCCCTAACACAGACTCCCATGTGATGATGGAGCAAGAATGTATTATAATGACCAAAATAAGTCAATCAGAAAAAGAGTAAGATCATATGATTTCACTCATATGTGGAATTTAAGAAAAAAAAAACAGATGAACATAAGGGAGGGAGAAGTGAGGGAAACAAACCAGAAGAGACTCTTGATGATAGAAAACAAACTATGGGTTGACAGAGGGAGGGGAGAGACATGGGCTAAATGGGTGATGGTACTAAGGAGAGCATTTGTTGTGATGAACACTGGGTATGTAAGTGATGAATCACTGGATTCTACTTCTGAACCAATGGTGCATGACATGTTAACTAACTAAAACATAAATTTTAAAAAATTTTAATGCATTATCTTAAATCATTTACTTTTGGCATGGCTTGTCATGCAGCAGTAGCTTACTGATACAATCATCAATGTAAATAGAACTGAGAATATTAAGAATAATCTATTGTTTCTTTTTTTGGCATTTGTTATGATATTTGAGGGAATCATTCATAATAACCTGGTTATTCACATTTATTTCAGATAACTGTACTCAAAAGTTACTACCACTGAGTTTCTTTTCTAGATAACAGTAGAGATTGTAAAGACTTGTATGTTTTTGCACAGATAACTTGTGGGACTCTCAGCCACAAGTGTCCATTCTTAGAGCATCACTGGGCATGAATTAAAGCTCTTGTCTGAGTCATCCTTTGATCATGAGGATGGAAGAGATTTTAGAGCATAAAAAAGATAAAGAAACTAATGACAGAGTAAATACACTGATTGCTCACTCACACTATAATCTTTAGTACGTTTTTAAAGGGAGAGATATTAAGTTTAGGGTAATGGAAATAATAGTATTTGTAGGCAGCACTGAAAATTTTCAAATAGAAACAGCAAAATCATCCAATTAAATAGTATAAAGTCTGCCACTAAATTCTTCACTCCAATTAATAATATCCTTTAAACATGGAGACCAAATATCCCTCACTTCAATGGGTAGATGTACATCACCATAAACATATTTTCTGCAATAAAATATGGATGACTCAAAATCTTACTTCATCAATTTTCAGGTCTTCTTTAATACTAAATCCATATTAAATCAGCCACTTGGTTTATTCAAATTTGTCTTCTTTGTAGATTACACTTGGAGCATGTTTTACATGAGCAATTTTTGCTTTACTATTCTGTTCCAGGGCTACTGTGGATGCTGAGTGGATAAGAAAACAGGATCCTAATGAGAATCCTAGAACCCCATGACTAATTACAACACAAACTAGTATGTTAAAGTCTACATTATCAGGAAGAGCATTTAAGGTAGAATGTAGAAAGGAATGGCAGATATAGAGTGAAAAAAACCCTTGTGATCTCACAATTTTCTCTCAATAAAATTATAAATGGCCTCAGTCGCCAAATGTAGTTGATTCAATAAAACTAGGACAATTCATTTCTATATGAGGCAAGTGGGATACTCCCAATTGTTTCTGATTCAAGGTAGGGACTAACTTTAGAAATTAGGAAAAAAAAAAAAAAGGAAAGACTGTTGAGTATCAGAAGGAGCAGAGAGTTAAACACAGGGATTTATTTAAATTCAATAAGGCAGTTGAACTTTAGAAAAACTGAAACTCTAGGATATAAATAGAGGGATTAAGATCTCTTTCATAATCTGATTAAAGAATCACAAATTCAGGCTATTAAGCATTCAGCCTGCAATGACTCGTACTTCTTAAGAAATGGCCTTTTTATGGCTTCCCTCAGAAAAATATGCTTAGAGTCTCTTTAATGTCTTTGTTCCTCAGGCTGCAGATGAAGGGGTTCAGCATGGGCGTGGCCACTGTGTACATCACTGAGGCTGTTGCCCTTGAGTGAGAGCTCTGGATAGCAGCAGAACTAAGGTACAGTCCTAGACTGGTACAGTAGAATAAGGAGACAACTGAGAGGTGAGATGCACAGGTGGAAACTGCTTTATACTTGCCCCGAACTGATGACATCCCACATATGGAGAAAACTATCTTAGAGTAAGAGTAAAGGACCCCAGCCAAGGGAACACCACCCAAGAGCACAGTTGTGAAACACGTTACCATGTCGTTAAGAAAGGTGTCAGAACAGGCAAGTTGGATCATCTGATTGAGTTCACAGAAAAAAATGGGGGATTTTCATGCCTGTACAGAAGGACAGCTGCAACACCACTAAGGTTTGTAACAAGGAATTCAGAACACTGATGATCTAGGACGCCAGAACCAGCAGTCCACAGAACTGGGGGTTCATGGTGACTGTGTAGCGCAGTGAGTGACAGATGGCCACAAAGTGGTCATATGCCATCAGTCAGGAAGAAGTTGTCCAAAACTACAAAGAGCATGAAAATGTATATCTGCATGATGCATCTTTCATAAGTTATGACATTTCTCTGTGTTTGTATATTCACCAGCATCTTAGGGACAGTGGTGGAGTTGACATAGGTGTCTACAAAGGATAGATTGGCAAGGAAGAAGTACACGGGGGTGTGGAGGTGGGAGTCAGAGTTTACAGCCAGGATGATGAGAAGGTTTCCAAGTATGGTGACCAAGTACATGGACAGGAACAGCCCAAAGATGAAGGATTGCAATTCTGTTTCCTCTGAAAATCCCAGAAGAAGAAATTCTGAACATCGTGTGTCATTGCCTAATTCCATGTAGTTGATTGGTATGACTACCAAAATAGGAGAAGAGCATGACACAGTCATGCATTACTAACCTGGCTGATACATTATTGATTATGTTCTGCACTCAAGAAATTAATGTTTTATATTTGTGTCTGGAACACGATAAAAACACTAAAACCTAGGAATAAAAGGAAACTATCTCAACATAAGGCCATTTATGAAAAACCCACAGCAAACATGATACTCAGTGGTGATAGAGTATACATTTTCCTATATGATTAGGGTCAAGAATAAGGAAAGGATGCTCATTTTCACAATTTCTACTCAACATAACTCTGGAAGTTCTAGCCAGAGCAGTTAAAGAAAGAGAAAAGAAGAAAAGATATCCAAACTGGAAGGAAAAATAAATTTATGAATGTAGATGATGTGATCTTATATGTAGAAAATCCTAAAGATCCCACAAAATGACTAATATCACTAATAAATCAGTTCAGAAAGGTAGCTGAATACAAAGCCAACCCTCGAAAAGTCAACTGCAGTTTTACCTACAAAGAGTGAACAATCTGAAAATGAAATAAAATAATGCCATTTATGTGACATCCAAAGGATTAAGACTATCACCTCACACCAGGAAGAATGACAAATATAAAAAGGCAAGAAATAAGTGCTGGTGAGGATATGGAGAAGAGGGACTACTCATGCTCTGTTGATGGGAATGCAAACTGGTGCAGCCACTGTGGAAAACCGTGTGGAGGCTCCTGAGAAAATTAAAAATAGAAATCCCACATGATCAAGTAATTTCATTACTGGGTATTTATCTGAAGAAAACAAAAACACTAATTCAAAAATATATGCGTACCCCATGTTTATTGCATTATTTGCAATAGTCAATATATGGAAGTATATCAAGTGTCCATTGATAGATTAATGGATAAAGTTAATTGGTATATATATATATATGTCTATCTGACTTATTTCACTTAGTATATATAGCACCCTGCAGATCCATCCATATTATTGGAAATGGCAAGATCTCACTTTTCTGATTTTCAATTTTGTGTATATTCCATTTTTATATATTCCACTATATATATAAAATTGAATATTAGTCATAAAAATAGTATACAAATCTACTTTATCCATTATATGTGTATATATACATGCATATAGGTATATGTATATATAGCAGAATATAAAAAATAGAATATATATAAAATTGAATATTAGTTATAAAAAATGTGATCTTCCCATTTGCTATAACATGGATGGATCTACAAGTTGTTATACTAAGTGAAATAAGTCAGATAAAGACAATTACCCTATGATCTCACTTATATGTGTAATCCAAAACACAGAGCAAATGAACAAACAGACATTTAAATACAGATGACAAGCTGGTAGTTGGCAGAGGGTAGACGAAGGGGGTAGATAAAGGGTATAAGGGGTACAAATGAGATCTTGCCATTTGCAATGACATAAATGGACCTAGGGAGTATAACGGTAAGTGAAATCAGTCAGTCAGATTAAGATAAATACCATATGATTTTACTCATATGTGGAATTTAAGAAACAAAACCAATGAACAAAGAAAAAAAGAGATAAACAAAAAACCAGACTCTTAACTGTAGAAGACAAAGTGATGGTTGTCACAAGCGGGGGTGGGTGATCTAGGTGAAGGGAATAAGGGCACACTCATCATGAGGAGCACGATGACCTGCAATTGCTGAGTCACCATGTCGTACACCTGAGACCAACATAACACTGCATGTCAGTTATACTGAAATTTAAAAATAAATTCTAAAAAAATACAAAAAAATCCCCAAAGTCCTTAAAATTACCAATAAACCCCAAGAAAAACCCAAAATAAAAACAAATAAAATGAATAGAATCTATAAGCAAAACCATCTTAATTAAGGCAAGAAACTGAGAAGGAAGAAGTTATACATTAACAAAAAGGATTTAGAACATTTTTCTGGCCAACATATCTCTATAGAATTCAATAGAGAAAACTAATCTATAAATATTATTTGAAATCCTGACACCTGCAGAAAATGGGCATGTAAGATATAGGCATATAATAGTAATGGGCAAATCAAAATGGGGAGCAAATATATGAATTTTACTCAAACTCATGAATAGTTTATGAAAAGAACAAGAAGTTTATCACACCCATCAGCCTGTCAAAAAAATAAATAAATAAAGAGGTGTCACACCAATTGGGATTATAACTTTTATTTATTTTTTATTTATTTTAATTTATTTTTTTTTTAATTTCAGAGAGATGGAGCATGAGCCAGGGAGAGGGGTAGAGGGTGAGAGAGAAAGAGAGAGAGAATCTTAAGCAGGCTTCACACCCAGTGCACCACCGGATGTGTGCCTTTGTCCCAATACCCTAGGATCATGACCTGAGCTGAGATCAAGAGTCAGATGCCCAACTGACTGAGCCACCTAGGTGTTCCTGAGACTGGAACTTTTACACAGGTAGAAAAGTGGTACTCTTTAATTTTTTGTAGCAAACTGTGAAGTGCTATAACATATAAGGGAAATAATCTGAAAACAGCTATATGTATCAAAAACATAGATATGTATTATTCAACTCGAGGTATCTCGATCTCAGCACTATTTATTCTGGCCCAGATCATTCTGTGGGGGAGTTTGTCCTGGGCATTGTAGGATATTTACAGCATCCCTGGTCTCTAGTGACACCCCCCAATCTGACAGCCAAAAATGTCTCTGGACATTACTCAATGTCCCCTGGAGGACAAAATTGCCCCCAGTGGAGAACTAGCAATGTAACTCAATCTCAAATATTTTTCTATAATTGATACAATAACAATTTAATGAGAAAGAATTTGAAAAGTCTTTAAAAGTGTAAATGACAGGGGCGTCTGGGTGGCTCAGTCAGTTGAGCATCCGACTTTGGCTCAGGTAATGATCTCATGGTTTGTAGGTTCAGACCCCACATCAGGCTCTGTGCTGACAGCTAGCTCAGAGCATGGAGCCTGCTCTAAATTCTGTGTCTCCCTCTCTTTCTCTCCCACTTCCCCGCTCTCTCTCTCTCTCTCTCTCTCTCTCTCTCTCTCTCTCAAAAATAAACAAACGTTAAAATTTTTAAGTGTAAATGACACAGACACATTCTGAAATATTATGCAATCACTGATATAATGAATTAGCGTTATATTAGCTGATGGAGGCAAATCTGAAGGTACTATTGAGAAAGACAAGCTATTAAAAAAAGACTGAACTAGGTCATAAAGACAATTTACAATGTGCATAAGATTCTATTCATGAATTTGTATAAAAGGGTGTGAATATTTGTGTGTTTATAATATAGAAATATAAATTTTAAAAGAAACGAAGAGCAGAAGCACCTATGTGGCTTGGTCAGTTAAGCGACTAACTTTAGCTCAGGTCATGATCTCACCATTCATGGGTTTGAGCCCCACATTGGGCTCTGGGCTGAGAGTGCAGAGCCTGGAGCCTCCATCAGATTCTGGGTCTTCCTCTCTCTCTGCACCTCCCCAGCTCATGTTCTGTCTCTCCCTGTCAAAAATGAATAAATTTAATTTTTTTTTCTTAAAAGAAGCTAAGAGCTTATGGAAGAGAGGATAAATGAGAGAGTGATAATAGGTTAGGCATCAAGCTCATTCAAACAACTATATGAAACACAATGACAATCTAAAACTAATTTTATAGAGGAGTATAAAATAGTATTAATGTAATGACATCAACGTGATCACTAATTCAAGAATAAAGTGCTAAGGACTTGAAAATAGGGGTTCCTGGGGGAAATAAAGGCAAAAATGAACTATTGGGACTTTATCAAGATAAAAACCTTCTGCAAAGTGAAGGAAGCAACCAACAAAACCAAAAGGCAACTGAAAGAATGGAAGAAGATATTTTCAAATAACATATTGGATAAAGAGATAGTCCAAAATCTGTAAAGAATTTATCAAACTCAACTACCAAAAAATAAATAATCCAGTTAAGAAATAGGCAGAAGACATGAATAGACACTTCTCCAAAGAAGACATCTAGATGACTAACAGACACATGGAAAAAATATTCAATATCACTCTTCATCTGGGAAATGCAAATCAAAATTAAGATGAAATATGACCTCACACCTATAAGAATGGGTAAATTAACCACTCAGATAACAACAGATGATGGTGAAGATGCAGAGAAAGGAGAGTCCTCCCACACTGATGGTGGGAATGCAAACTAGTGCAGCCACTCTAGAAAACAGTGTGGGAATATCTTCAGTAAGTTAAAGATAAAACTACCCTATGATCCAGCAATTGCACTACTAGGTTTTTACCTAAAGGATACAAAAGTACGGATTTGAAGGGGCACATGCATACCAATACTTATAGCAGCATTATCAACAATAGCCAAATTATGGAAAGATCCCAAATATCCTTCAATCAAAGAATGGATAAAGAACATGTGGTATATATGATGGAATATTGCCATTTGCAATTATGTGGATGGAATTAGAATGTATTACACTAAGTGAAATAAGTCAATCAGAGAAAGACAAATATCATACGGTTTCACTCATATGTGGAATTTAAGAAACAAAACAGATGAACATAGGGGAAGGGAAGGAAAAATAAAATAAGAAATACAGAGAAGGAGGCAAACCATAAGAGACTCTAAACTATAGAGAACAAACTGAAAATTGCTAGAGGGGGAATAGGTGGAGGAATGGGCTAAATGGGTGATGGGCACTAAGGAGGGCACTTGTTGGGATGAGCACTGGGTGTTGTATGTAAGATGATGAATCATAAAATTCGACTCCTGAAACCAACACTACACTATATGTTAACTAACTTGAATCTAAATAAAATCTTGGTGGGAAAAAAAGGACATAGAGTTGCCTCAGTTGGTAGAGCATGTGGCTCTTGATCTTGGAATTGTGAGTTTGAGCCCCACATTGTGTGTAGAGATTACTCTGAAAGAACACAAAAACTTAGAAATAAAAGATAACAACCAAAAGTCTTTTAAAAAGTGGGTTGGGGGCACTTGGGTGGCTCAGTCGATAAAGCGTATGACTTTAGCTCAGGTCATGATCACACAGCTTGTGAGTTCGAGCCCTATGTTCGGCTCCGTGCTGACAGCTCAGAGTCTGGAGCCTGCTTCGGATTCTGTGTCTCTCTCTCACTCTGTCCCTCCCCAGCTCATGCTCTGTCTCTCTCTCAAGAATAAAAAAGAAAGTGGGTAGGAAGCATTATTTAAAGTTATAATTTCATCTTATATAAAGATATATTAACTTATATTTGTTTAGGAAGAAAAGGTGAACATTAGTCAAATGACAAAGAATGCCCTTCCAAATGATGGCTGAAGGTGATGTGACTTTGAGAAATAGATCTAATCACAAAAGGCTAAAAGGTACAATAAGGAATAACAGAAATGTGAAGACAGGTTAGAAATATGTATAAAAGGTGACTTATTCATTTAAACAATGTAGAAAAACTTTTATACTTAAAAAAACAAGAAGGGGGAGGAAAATATGACCAAATGATAGGTTTGAGCACACAAAATGTATTAACTATCCTCCTACCCTCTAATCCATCTATATATAAATAACAGAACTGAATAGCAAACAGTAAAGTTGCTGGAAAAACTCCAGTTCTTATGTTTGAAAACAATGCAATCAGAAGCAGGAATAGAAACACTCTAAATCTACTAAACAAAAACACAGAACTGGGACAGACAATTTGCAACAGAGAAAGTCAATGTCTGAGAAATGCACAAATGTACTCATCTTGTCCAGTAAAGAAATCATTGCAATGCAACGCTTTTTAGTATATCCCTTTTCACCTATTAATTTTTTTAATTGATTGTAATACCCAGCCAGAAAAAGGACACTGAAATGTATGTTTCACGATTCATTGGTCTGAATCTTTATCACAATATGGAAACATAATCAAATTTTCCCTCACTTAAAAATTATTAAAAAGAGGCACCTGGGTGGCTCCATCGGTAAGCATCTGACTTAAGCTCAGATCTTTATCTCACAGTTCATGAGTTTGAGCCCCGCGTTGGTCTCTGTGCTGATAGCTTGGAGCCCGAAGCCTGCTTCAGATTCTCTGTCTCCCCATCTCTGCACCCCCCTCCTCATGCTCTGTTTCTCTCTGTCTCTCAATAATAAATAAACATTAAAATTTTTTTTAATAATAAAGGAAAATCTCACTTGACTGCATATCCCTCAGAGACAATACCCTACTTCTCTATTCCTCTTAATTGCTAATATTTTTGGACTTGTGTTCTACTTTCACTGAGACTATATTGTGCCACCCATTACAACTCTTCCATTACCTCTTCTATTCCATTACACTCTTCCATTCCATTCCATTCCATTCCATTATACTCTTCCATTACTAGTTAATTCTCAACAATCTCCCCTGCATTGCTTATTTCAATGTTTACTTTCCTTTCTAGGATCATAAATAAATATATTAATTAGTAAATCAAGCAAGCCAACAACCACAGTGCTGTTCTGGTGCTGGGTTGCGTTGGCTCTCATGTGGCTTCATGTAAATGTTCTCACCCTTCTATTCTTTTTGGCCCTGTCCTGTGTTTTCAGACTCACCTGTAGGGGTTCTCTGGGATCAACGTCTCTGTGTGGAAGTTCGAATTCCTCCCTGAATAGTTAATGATGGAGACTGAAGCTCTGCTCTCAAACAATACAGAAGGAGTCTGCTAGCCAGACTTAGGACTCCAAAAGAAATAAGTGTGTCCCATTCAGCCCAAGGTTGTACATGCTGAGGGACAACAATGGAAGAGATATTTACAGCTCCTTATCTGTTCCTTGGGCATATTTCCCTCTTGTTGCTCCCACCCCTGAGCACATCATCCCCTCTGTGACATTGCTCTGCACAGATAGGAATTTTCCTGTAGCTTCCCTGTTGCCAAGAGATCAGCTTACAAGTCAGGTGAATCTGGTCATTTACACTTCCCTGAACTCACCTGTCTCCCAAGGAGCTAACCTCCTAGCACTGTGTCCCAACTCTGAGTTGAAGTTTTCCCAAATACAGGAGTAAAGAATTTTTCTACTAGGTTCATTGGGTCTCCCAAATATTGACTGGTGGTGGGACACAGCACTGATACCTCCAGAGAATTGCTATAAACCCCTCCAACAAGGTGAAGAACTGTGTTCCTTTGACATAAAACCACAAGCACTACAGTTCTTGGCTTTCGTGACACTTCTGCCAAAACAGTTAAGTGTTCAATGCTTTGATATAAATTAAGAGTTGTCATTGAGTCTTACTTTATAATATATCTTGGTAACTAAAAGGCATATATTTAGGTATAGAGTTTCAGCTTCATAAGAAGAAAAGAGTTCTGGAGATGGAGTGTGGAGATAGCTGCCCACCAATATGACTGTATTTAATACCGCTGAGCTCTGCACTTAAAAATGGTTAAGATGGGGGAGAAAAAGGTGATGGGGATTGAGGAGGGCGTTTGTCATGATGAGCACTGGGTGATGTGTGGAATTGTTGAATCACTGTATTGTACACCTGAATCTATTTTAACACTGTACATTGTTCTGGAATTAAAATTTTAAATAAAATAAAATAATAAAAATTTATAGAGTGAATAAAAAGTGGTTAAAGTGGAAAATCCTATGTTACATGTATTTTAGCACAATAAAAAATCTTTAACTAAAAAAGTGTATATTTGGAATTCTTATGCACATTGGCTTGAGATTAACAACACCTTCTACGAGTTGTTGTTAGTTTTTTATAAAAGTTCATTCACTGAGGTCAGTACTCTTATGAGTCTCATTCCATATTTGCAGAATGGGACTCAGAAAGGTTGAGTGATCTGCCCAACGTTGTGATCTGAGTAAAGGATGGGCTTTGATTGGAATTCCTTCAACATGTTTACAGGCCTCTTGCTCTAGCTTAGTCATTCTCATCCAGAAAATATTTTGCCTTTTGGGGACACTTGGAAGGATCCAGTGAAATGTCTGATTGTCAGAACTGGGCAGGTGCAATTGCCCCCCCCCCCCCCCGCAGTCAGTTCAGGCCAGGAATGCTGCACAACATGTACTGCTCCTGGGACAACCTTCATCACAAAGAATTATCTGCCACCAATGTCAACAGTGAGAAGGTTGAGAAACACTTCACTAGACCAGCACTTCTCCAAAGTCAATACACACAGAAATTATTTGCTTGTCTTCCCCAAATGCAGATTCTGATTGGGCAGCGCTCATGTGGGCCCAGCAATTCTGTATTTGTATCTAGCTCCCAGGTGTTGATGCTGCAGGTACCGGTCCATGGTCACTCTTTAAGCATCAAGGCTGTGGTTCATACAACTCAGTAACAACAACAACAAAATCTGACTTAAAATTGCACAGAGGAACTAAATAAACAGTCCACAGCTCCACATTCAAGGAGCATGATGCAGGGCTCAATCCAGGACCACAAGAACATGATCTGAGCCAAAATCAAGAGTCAGACATTCATCAGACTGAGCCACCCAGACACCCTTCAAGGAGAGTTTTTATATGCAGTTGTCTGAACTAAACCAACCCCCCCCCCAAAACCAGAGTTACCATGAATGTATTCTTCAAATAAAAAAAAATGCCAAGAACAATCAGCAGCAGATTGTGATAATTGTCCTTACTTCTGTTCACTTGAATTAGTTAGCTATTGCTGCATAACAAGCCATCCTAAAAGAAAATGATTTAATCTAATGCCTTTATTACCAAATGATGTTGTATGTTGGGAAGTTGTTATGAGCTGTGCTTGTCTCCTCATGGATCTATAGTCAGCTGTGTCTCTACATTGTGTTTCTAAGGCTCATCCATGATATCATTTGTGACTATGGTGCTTTTTTCTCTTGAACCCATATATAATCAGCTAACTCATTTCTGTACGTATTTTTATCTTCTACAGTGGAGTTCATGAGGAAGAAATAATGAGCACTGGATTCACTTGGTTATAACCTGGTCTATTGGGAACACAGAATCTCTAGGAAAACATTCCTTTGTGTCCATACCAGTGTGCCCTGGAGAAATCATGTGCTCTGGGTTGGAGGAGCAGGAGGAAAGCCTGCCTCATGAACCGACAGAGGAAACTATAAATATCTCTTGTGTGCAATCTCTCTGCCTGTACCACCTTGGGACCTGGCTATTGCTTCTAGAGTCTGAAGCTTGGCTAGAAGACTCATGCTAGCCTCCTTCCTGCTGTCTTATGTGGTGACAGAGATTAGTCACCATCAATAACCATCAAGAAGGAATTCGAATTGCCACACAGAGACCTCTCCCTCAGAGTTCCAGCCAGGTGAGTCCAGGAGTCTGGCAGGTCCAGCAGGAAAGGGTCAGAGAGAATCAAAGACAGGTGCATGTACCTGAGGTCACCACACAGCCACCAGCCTAGCTCAGAACCCTGAGATCTCTATGGTCATTTGACTATGTGAACCATTAGATCTTCTATGTCCCTTCAATTTTATTTCACTCTCTTGCTTCTCGCTCTCTTTCTCTCTCTCAGATCCCTTCCTCCCTCCCTCTCTTTCTGATTTTGAGCAAATTGTTTATATTTCTTTAAACACAGGACTGAATATGAGCATGCCAGTCTGACTTGTCAATTTTACTTGTCCATGAAAAGCTTGATCATTGGAATTCAGGTACAATTCTACATTGTTTGGGGGATGATAATGGATCTGGCCAGCTTGAGTTATAACGACTCCAACTTTAATCATTGGGGCTGGGGGTGAGATGTCATGGTAAGAACACAGCCCAGAGAGCAATGATTTGGGGTGTGGTGTGTAGGTGTGCCTTGTGGAGTGAGATCCATCCTCAGAAGAGGGATACATGGTCTAATATATTCTAAGGTGATTCTTATAATACAGAGCCAGAACTCAACCAACACACGGTATTTAAGAAGAGCTCTATGTCAATTTACAGGATATTTTTGCGAGTAGATTCTAAAATACAAGTACTGTATACTGTGGGTGAGTGACTTCTTTCTCTTGAAGGTTAACCAGTGAAGATAGCTATTTCCTTGAAATTGCCTCATACCACATCTTATTGCTCTCCTGTTTGTTCCCCTTCCTACATGTCTACCTGTTTTGGATCAAAAAGCTCAGAATAGTATCATCCTCAGGGTATTTGCAGAGGCCATTCCCTCTGCCAGCACACACTTACCTAGACATTCTTATGGCTCCTGCCCTCCTTTCCCAGAGGTCTCTGTTCAAATGTCACCTGTTTTCTGATCTTGACCTAACACAAATTACAAAATAACACTCATATACATGCTCTCCTTTATACCTACTCTTGTTCTCTTCATAGCGCTTAACACCCTCTGATGTCTTATTAATATTTTTATTTTTTTCTATTCATTCTCCATCACTGGACTACAGTGGCTTTTGGTTTTCAGTATCCTGTGCTCATTGCCTAGACAATGCCCAGAACATGTTTGACACTCAGTACATCTTCTAATACACTCCGAATACTAAGATATTCTTAGTAAAACAGTAAAATGTATGACATGTGTTGGGAAATGCAGAGAATGAGACCAAAATGCTAATCACAAATGAAATGAGAGGAATCACTTCAAAGGGACAATCCATGCATAAGATAGTGAAATTAACTTCTTGACCACACAATATAAATTGTAACATATCAACTATGTGAGTGAGGCTGTCCATACGAATTTAATGATATCCTTTTCCTCTTTCCTGGTAGTCAGTACAACCTCATGGGACCAGGCAATGATACACGGATATCAGAATTTCTGCTCCTGGGATTTTCAGAGAGCCCCAAACTGCAGCCCCTCATATTTGGGCTTTTCCTCTCCATGTACCTGATCACTCTGCTTGGAAACCTGCTCATCATCCTGGTTGTCAGCTCTGACTCCCACCTCCACACGCCCATGTACTTCTTCCTCGCCAACCTATCCCTCACAGACATCTGCTTTACCTCTACCACCGTCCCAAAGATGCTCTTGAACATCCAGACACAAAGCAAAGTAATAACCTATGAGGACTGCATCACGCAAATGAACTTTTTCTTAATCTTTTCTGTGTTGGACATCTATCTCCTGTCTGTGATGGCCTATGACAGGTTTGTGGCCATCTGTCACCCCCTGCACTACACGGTCATCATGAACCCCCGGCTCTGTAGACTGCTGCTTCTGGTGTGCTGGATCACGAGCGTCTTGCATTCCTTGTTACAAACCTCAATGGTGTTGCGGCTGTCCTTCTGTACAGAGGCAGAAATCCCCCACTTTTTATGTGAACTTAATCAATTGATCAAACTTGCCTGTACTGACACTTTTCTTAATAACTTGGTGATGTATCTTGCAGCTATGCTAATGGCTGGTGGTCCCCTTGTTGGGATCCTTTACTCTTACTCCAAGATAGTTTCCTCCATATGTCGGATCTCATCAGCTCAGGGCAAGTATAAAACATTTTCTACCTGTGCATCTCACCTCTCAGTGGTCTCCTTATTTTTTTGTACGAGCTTAGGGGTATACCTTAGCTCTGCTGCCACCCAGAGCTCCCACTCCAGTGCTGTGGCCTCAGTGATGTACACGGTGGTCACGCCCATGCTGAACCCCTTCATCTACAGCCTGAGGAACAAAGACATAAAGGGGGCTCTCATGAGGTTCTCTGCAATGGCAGTTAGAAAAGGTCCGATTGTCCTGTGGTTGAAGACTTTGCCATGATTTCAGTCCTTAAAGACTCTGAGTCAGAAGTTGTGACTTTTTAAAGCAAACTGGACAGAGAATTAGCTTCTTTCATTTATTTCCTGGAATTTTTATTTTTTCAATACAGGACAATTTAGTTACTCATTTTATTAATTTCTTTACTTCTCTCTGATATCCAACCATTTCCCTTCAGTTTCTTCCATTATTTTTTATACTTTTTATGTTTATTTATTATTGAGACAGAGAGAAAAGAACATGAGTATGGAGGGGCAGAGAGATAGGGAGACACAGAATCTAAAGCAGACTCCAGGCTCTGAACTGTCAGCACAGAGCCCAACACGGGGCTTGAACCCACGAACTGTGAGATCATGATCTGAGCCGAAGTTGGACACTTAACTAACTGACTGAGCCACCCAGACACCCCACTTCCATTATTTCTAAGTTGATTCCTAATATGTTTTATAAAAAACTTAGGAATTCCCATTTATCTCATAGAATTTCTTGCATTTCTTAAGGATAATTTCTTTTCCAATGACAAAAACCACCCCATATAATATGTCTTTAGTTTTCCTAAAAGAATAGTCATTCATTACAGCTCTGATGGAAAAAAAATTATTTTTGTAATAGACCATTTCTATTCTATTCTATTCTATATCTGAGACCACAGTGTTTCACTTTATGTCTGTCATTCCTTTGTATAACACTAGCTTAACTGCTCCTCTTGATGAACATACTAGCGTTTTTTTACAACAGGTCATTGGTTTTATTCTTCTAGTTAGGATTATGTTCTCTTCTCAGATTCCATATCCTCATTAGTCACTGGCAAAACTGATTATCAAATACATGTCTACCAGTGGAGTCTACACAGAAACAGAAATTTAAATAAATAGAATTACTTAATATGGCTTTGGAGTCAAAGATGACCTCAAAAATGATAAAGCAAATTTTAAATCATCCTTTGTATTACTAGGCACTACATTTTCTTTTTGAGTATACATCTCAATCAGGTATGAAATACAAGTGGCAGTGTTTAAGGGGATTTATTGACTGAGGTAAATGGTTGGTTAATGTGTTACAGGCAAAAGACTTATAAATAAAAATGATAAAATACTGCTGAAAGAAATTAAAGAAGACATTTTAAAAGGTGGGATGGCATCCTGTGCTCACACTTGGAAATTTTTTATTTTGAATTAATTTTAGGTTGGTTTTTAATTTTTCTTTCAGAAAAAAACCCTTTTTTTGTTATTTTTGTATTGCCATTGAATTTGTAGATATTTTGGGTAGGATTGCCATCTTAACAACTATAAATTTTAATTTTAATTTTAATTTTCTCCAACAAAGGACCACAGCTTTGCTCTCAAACTGTACTCTACAGACGAGGACCTACAGCATCAACACCACCAGGGAGCTTGTTAGAGAAACAGTTTCTGGGGCCCCTGGAGATCTGATGAATCAGAGTTTGCATTTCAACTACAGTCCCTGGTGAATTGTGTGCACAGTGAGGTTGGAAAAGCCTTAGGGTGGAAGAGGTTTCCTCACCTTCTCACGATTGGCCTTTAGAGATAGACAATTATTTTTGTTGGGTACTGTCCTGTGGATGATGACATTCAGCAGAATCCCTTCAGACATGGCCAAATATCCCAAGAGCAACTCTGGTTGAGAACCACTTCCCAGAGTTTCAGAACTAGAAGTATCCTGGGATCATTCCAATTAAGACTACATCTCTGTTTGGTTTATGCCTTTGAGCAGAACATTAATCCTCTGAGACCCATTTCAACAATAAACAATAGAGCTGATGAAAGTACGACTTCATTGATACTACTTTTGTAAACATTAAATCATAGAATCCCTTTAGTGTGCTAAGCTAGCCTATGCTGCAGAAAATCTAAATGTATCTTTTATAATTAAAATACACTTCATCGTGAGGGAGTAAACAATAGTTCTTAACTCGTGACCTATGAAATTCCTAGTTATTTTGGTTAAACTATTGTGAAGCTAAGGAGTGTAGTACCCAAGGTTTAATACTACAGGATCAAATCTCTCCCCTCTCCCCTCTCCTGAAAAAGGAAATAATAATTTTCTAGAGATATCAGGGATTGTTTCCCCACCATAAATCAATGTTTTGAAGACCTAAGTGAATTAGTCAGTAAGTTCCTCAGTATTAGATTTTTGGAAAAACTTGAAGTCATGGTTGTGATGAGGTGCTGGGAGGTGTGGACCTTTGGAAAGTAGGAGGTTAATGGAGAAGAAGGAATCAAAACTGAACTCACCTGGATTATCATGCAGTGTCCTAGGATCAGAGAGAGAATCAGCAGGAAATTTCCCATTGTGTCCAGATCATTGCCCTGGATGGAAATCATGTACTTACAGGTTAGAGTAACAGGAGGAAAAACTGCTTACTGAGCATACATAGGGAGCTGTAAATATCTCCTCTATAGTCCCACAGCATGTGCAACTTCAGTCTGGACAGGACATCGTTTTTTCTTTGGAGTCCCAAGTCTGGCTGGGAGGTCAACTCCTGATTCCTTCCAGCCATCTTGTCTGGGGACATAGCTTTAGTCTCCAACATCAACCATCCAAGAAGTTCTCTCTTGGCTTTCTACATTCTTCCCTCACTCCAGGAAGAATTTTCTTATTTGGTAGAGTATTATCCATATAAGTCATTCTTCTTGGATAGTCTTACCTAGAGCCTAAGTGTAGGCTTCCCTGAGGCCTCAATCATAGGACTACCCAATCTATAAAAGATACGATTTTTTCAACTGTGGTTATGAAGTGGGCATTGTAAGGAAACAAAAACTACTTTGGTGAAAATGGCTTAAGACACAGGCCACTCAAAGAATGTCTTTTAGGGTGACTATTGTTTTAACTTGTCACCTTTGGACCAGTGTCCTTCAGAAATATTTTTAACTCAAAGTGCTCACCAATATATGCCGCCATGTAAATAATAGCTCAGGAAAGACATCTTGATTATCTCACATGTTGATTATCTCAAAGTTTCTGTGGTCTAGGAATCTGGGCATGGCTTAGCTCAATTCTCTGAATCATGATCTCTCAAAAAGCTACAATTCACCTGTCAGAAGTGGTCAGGGTCTTATGTGAAGGTTTGACTGGGGAAGGTTCCACTTCTAAGTTTACATGGTTTTTAGAAGAATTAAATTTTCAGGAGCTCTTGGCTGATGGCTCCATTTCTACTGTAAATGTTGGCTGGAAAGCATGTAACCAGCATAAATACAAAACAATAAAAATGAACAAATTATTGATATATGCCAGTTTGCCACATGGGACTCTCCAATACAGCAGCTTCCTTCATCAAGGTGTGGAAGTTAAGAAGCCAACAGAGTCAGCCAGTAAGACTGAAGCCACAGTCTTTTAAAACCTAATCACAAAAGTAATCTATCACTTCTACTGTACCCTATTCCTTAGAAGCAATTCACTGCATCAATTCCACATTCAAGACATGAATACCATGAGGTGAAGACTGTAGGAGGCCATCTTAGAAGTCTGCTTCCCACACTCATCATCTGGCCAACGTTTGGTGTTGTCAGATTGAAAGTGTGACTTTAGCCCCTTCAATGGCATCTGCAGTGGCATCTTATTGTACTTCGGTTTGTATTTCTCTAAATGACTAATGATGAGCAATTTCTTATACATTTATTGGACATTCATATATATTTTTGTGAAATATCTCTTCAAATCTTTTGACCATTTTTATTAAGTTGTCTTCTGACTATTGAGTTTTAAGACTGCTTTATGCATTCTCTATGCAAGCCTTTCACCAGATATAATATGGTAGACATTTTTTTCCTATCTCTTAGTGCTATCTCCTAGAATTAAAATTACTGATCAATTTTTTAATAACTAATATGTTATTTTTAAGCAATCTTAGGTACTTCAAAGTCACAAAGTTTCTTTCTTATGATTTTCTGGAAGTATTATAGTCTTAGCTTTTATGTTTAGTCTATAATCCATTTAAAACTAATTTTTGAATATAGTAGAAAGTGGTGTCAATATTTATTTTTTGTCATATAAATATCCAATATTCTAGTACTATTTGTTGAGGAGAATATATTTTCCTTACTGAATTATCATGTCACCTTTTAAAATAACTTGATTGTATATATGTGGGTTTATTTCTGGGTTTTATATTTCTTATAGTAGTTTATTTGTATGTTGCAAGCCAATACCACAATCTCTTGATTATTATAAATTTGTAATAGTTTGGAAATCAGGTAGTATAAAAATTCCAATTTTGATTTTCCTTTTTCCACATTTTTTGGGTTTTCTAGATCCTTCAAAAATTCATATTCATTTTAGAATCAGCGTAACATTTTTTACAAAAGTGCCTGCCAGAATTTTGAATGGGATGATATTGAATATGATAGATCATTTCTGGAAAGAGCTATACATCCAAGCTCTAGCACTTGTTAGCAGTGTGACTATAGAAGTCACTTAACCTTTCTGTGCCTTGGTTTCCTCATATGTAACACAGTAATCAGTGGAAAATACTACATAGTTTTTGAGAGAAATAAATTATTTCTGGATGTAAAGCACTTAGAATAACATTAACACACAGCAAGTCTCACATAAGTATTAACTATCTGAATGTAATAATGATTACTTGCATTTTATTTTTCTTGTTTATTATGTTGTATCAGGAACTATAATAAAGATTAGTTTTAAAATGCTTGATTTGTTCACGATGTTATTGGAATGCTTTTATGTTTTCCCTAGTTAGTATAATGTTAATGTAGGTCAAAAGTAACATTTCTCCATTATAATAAAGAAAGCAACCATCTATTTTTAAACCATCAACTTTGAACAGACAGAAATAACTCATGAAACTGAAAACAGGCCAGTTGAAATTATTGAGTGTTAGGGGCAGAAAGAAAAAAGAAATAAGAAAACCTAAACAGAGCCTAAGAGACTTGTGGGACACCATTACAAACATAAGCATTAAGGGGGGTCCAGAAAGAGAAGAGAGGAATGGGCAAAGAGAAGTAATTGAAAGAAAGAAGTCATTATTTGAATATGTAATTGCTGAAACTCCCCAATTTTGGTGAAACAAATTAACCTATATATCCAAGATATTCAGTGAACTCAAAGCAGTATAAACAAAGAGATTGACACTGATATGCATAATCAAATATTGAAAGCCAAAGATAGAAGAGATAATCCTGAGATCAGTAAGTGAGAACTCATCATGTATGAGATCCTCAATAAGACTATGAGCCAATTTTTCCATGGAAACTTTGGAGGCCAGAGCCAATAGCATAATATATTTAAATTACTGAAAGAAAATATTGTCACCTAAGAATTTTACACCTCACAACAGTGTACAAAACATAAGAAGAATTTCAGACATTCTCAGATAAACAAAAGCCAAGGCATATAGATTCCTACTAGACCCACCCTACAAGAAAGGCCAAAGAGAGTCCTTCAGGTCAAAATGGAAGGACACTACACAGTAACTTGAAGCCATAGGAGACCAGAAAGATCTTGGTTTGAGTTAAATACATGGCAAATACAAAAACCAGCATTTTGTAATTTCAGATTTTAACTCTACATTCCATATGCAGAAAGACTTACAACACAACTGCTTAAAAATATTTATACGAGAGGCACCTGGTGGCTCAGTTGCTTGAACATCTGACTCTTGATATAGGCTCAGGTCACCATCCCAGAGTTCTGGAATTGAGTCTCAAGTCAGACTCCACACTCAGTAAATTCTCTCTTTCTGTCCCTCTGGCCCCTTCCCCTGCTCACATGCTTGCTCTCTCTCTTTCTCTTTCTCTCAAAAATAAATATTAATTTAAAATGAACAAAAACAAGAATACAACATCCTAGAACTTATGAGTTTGGCAAAAGCAGTGGTCAGAGGATAAGCTTATACTTATAAATGTCTACATCTAAAAAAAAAGAAAGAAAGAAAGACAAAATCAATATCCTAATTTTACACCTTAAAGAAATAATAATAATATTACTAATAGCAAACTCAACTCAAAGCCATCTAAGGAAATCATAAATATTCATGATAATAAAAATGTAGACCAGTAAAACAAGAAAGAAAAATCAATGAAACATAAAGTTGGTTTGTTGAGAACATAGATAAAATGACAAAAGTTAACATAAACTGAAATGAAGTGGAGAGTAGACTCAAGTTACTGAAGTAAGGAATGAAAGTGTGGAATTAGTATGGACCATAGAAAAATAAACATAAGAAATGTTATGAAACATTGTCCACCAATAAATTAGATAATCTAGTTGAATGGATGAATCCCTAGAAATATACTAACAAAGTGGCTCAAGTAGAAATAAAAAGTCTGAATAGACCGATAACAAATAAAGAGATTAGCCCAATAACAAACAAACAAACAAAAAAAGCCAAAAACATCCAAAATCAAAAACAAAAACAAAAAAAACTTCCCAACAGAAGTCCAGGATCTGATGGCTTCACTGGTTAATTCTATCAAACACTAATTTATACCGAACTTTCTCAAACTCTTCCAAAACACATTTGATGATACCATGATCGCCCTGGTACCTAACCAAAGAAAAGAAGAAATGCAAATTACAGTCCAGTATTCTTAGGAGCATAGATTCAAAGATCTTCTACAAACTACTAGAGAATGCAATCCAGGAACATGTTAAAAGGATCCTACACTGTGACCAAGGGGGATTTTGACACTAGCTTCTTAAATATGACACCAAAAGCACAAACAACAAAAGAAAAAGAAAATGGGACCACACTGAAAACTTTAGTCCATCAATATGCACTACAAAGAGAGCAGAAAGACCACCCAAAGGAATGCAGAAAACGTTTGCAAATTATACATCTGATAAGAGTTGCATATCAGGAATATATAACAAGTACAAAAACTCACCAACAGAACTAACAACCCATTTGATAATGGACAAAAGATCTAAGTAGACATTTCCTCAAGGAGGACATGTAAGTGGTCAAGAGGCATGTGTTCAACATCAACAGTCATTAAGGAACTGTAACTTATAATCATGAGGTACCAAATCCCATGCATAGGAAGTCTATTGTTTTTTCAAATGGAATATGAGAAAAGTTTACAAGAATGTGGAGAAATTGGGAGGCTTATGCACTGCTGATTAGAATGTAAAGTAGTATGGCTGCCATGGGAAAAAGTTTGGCAGTAGCCAAAAATGGTTACTACTCACATGCTCATCAAATGATGAATGAAAAACCAAATGGTAATCTATCCATACGTGGGATGTTATTCAGCAATGAAAAGGAATAAAGTGAGGAGTGTGCTGAGTGCTTTCAATTGCACTGGAGAGGCTATAGGAAGCAAATGACAAAGTGAGGGGTTTTAGATTCTCAGATGATTTAGAATCCAATAATCAGGACATATAAAGAACTGCATAAATAAAATCCCTGATCTCTCAAAGCTGTATCTCAGTGTGGGAATGAAACAAAACCAGACTCAGATCTCATATTTGGATGTGCTACAAAATAAGTTGAATTTATAGCCTGCTAAATATCTTTTTAAAATTCAAGGCATCATTTGTAAGGAGGTAGTTGAAAACAACAATGAGTAAAAAGGATCTAGGATTTGGGTAAATTGGAATACCCTGATTTGTCCAGCTACACAGAGGCTTTAGTTTAGCCCACACAGCACATCTTGACTTGTCTAATGAGCCACACAGTACATTGTCTAAAAGCTTTGAAATAACTTCACCTAAAATATATCCCCCTTGCAAGAGGATGCCAATCTTGTCATGCCCATTCCTTCTCTTTGTCCCTGGATCAACATTTGACATCAGATCTCAGGACATCACAGAGATAAATGCAAAGTTTAGATAAGATAAAATCAAGGGGGGGTGCCTGGGTGTCTCAGTGTATTAAGTGTCTGATCAAGTCATGATCTCGTGGTTTGTTAGTTCAGGCCCCGTGTCGGGCTCTGTGCTGACAGCTCCGAGCCTGGAGCCTGTTTCAGATTCTGTGTCTCCCTCTCTCTGCCCCTCCCCTGCTCTCTTACTTCCTCTCCCTCTCTCAAAAATAAATGTGTGTTTGTGTGCATGTGTGTGTGTGTGTGTGTGTGTGTGTGTGAGATGGAAATTAAGATATTCAAGTAGTTGTGAGATTTTTCTAATTTTTAATATAAATTTAATGAATGTACATCAGAATAAAGTCTACTGATCATACTTGACAGAATATGGAAAGAAATTTTGAGTAAACCAAAATATATTGGTGGAGTGATTATCAGAAACCCTGGTCCATATGGCAGCTTGAACAAATGAGCATATTTAAACATATTTGAATCACTTGGTTGACTAAAGTTTGGATTCAGGGATGGCCTGTTCTAAAAGCAGTTCGGTGGCCTAAGTGCACTATTACACAGTATAGCAAGGAAAGCAAGGTACAAGCCACCAGGGATGTGGCAGTAGATCTCTCATGTGTGCACAACCACTTGCTACCCAAATATCACTCCAGAGAGGTTCAAAGGTCATTACATCCACCAAGAGACTGAGAAAAGAATTTGTGAAGAGTCCAACCGCTTTCTTGCAGAGCTGTGTAGTGGGTTTCCATGTATGATGGAGCTAGGATGGGATCTGCTGAAGTTGAAATGAGTCCCTTCTGACTCCAGCAGAGAGAACATTGTCCAGAACTGTGAACACCATGCGTGAATCACTTGACCATCAGGCGCATGAATGTGATAAGCAGCACAGGCAGCATATTTGTTCCAACACATTAAACCCCTGGGATCTTTGGAAAAGGCAATTGATCATACATTGATCTGAGATCAAAAAGCATTTTGATGCATAAAGTAGAACTTTCAAAGACCTTACAATCTATGTAAATATAAAAACTCAGTTCAGGGGTCCCTGGGTGGCTTGGTCAGTTAAGTGACTGACTGATTCTTGATTTTGGCTCAAGTTATGATCTTATGGTTCATGGGCTCTAGCCCCAAGTCGTGCTCTACACTGACAGGATGGAGGCTGCTTGGGGTTCTCTCTCTCCCTCTCTTTCTGCCCCTTCCCCACTCTAGCTCTCTTTGTCTCTCTCAAAATAAATAAATAAACTTTAAAAAGCTCTCTTCCAGAGGTGAGGAAGTTTGACTTGAGTCACCCAAGTGAAGAGTCACAGTCTCTCACTTGATTCTCAGACCTGAGACTTTTCAGTGACTCAGATCCCACCACTGTTGAGGGTGGACTATAAGACCACCATAGGTTACGATCTACATTTTCCTCCTAACTTTACCCAAAGGCAGTGGTGTGAAGCAGCAGCTGGTTCCTAATATTTCTTGAGCACCAGCTGCACACAGCGCCATCACATTGTTTACTTAATGACCATAGAGGGACTATTTATTCCATAGAAAGTAGCTCTCAAATGTTTCTCATTCTTTCATTATTTATATTTTCTTTATTCCCTTCTTCCATCACTTCCTTGTTTCTTCCTCCCTTCTGTGTATTCGTTTTTTTTTTTTCTTATCAAGAGTTAAACATTTACCAAAATGCTAGAATTCAAAAGACCTGTGGCCTTTTACCTGGAAAAGAGTGAACTGGGTAAAAAGGAAAATACCAAGATTAATGGACTAAACACTAAAGCAAAATGTCACTGCATCTTACCAATAAAAGTGGTGGCATAGAATTTGGGTGATGAATAAAGTTCACTTATTCTTCCTCACACAGACTTGGCAAGTCCACAGATTTATGCTGCTATTCATACCCAGTTTCTGAGATGCATATTTAGAAGTGACAGCGTTGTCAATTGAGAGAACATGCACCTTGCTTTTGTGAGAGCAGTCCTGCCACTCAAAAGATTACAAGAAAAGCAGTAATGCATGCCTAGGGGAATCACATAAATCAGTGACAAAGTAAGTGAAGAACCACAGGCTGTAATTTCTATTTTTATATTCATTCAACTTCTGTTTTCAACTGTGTTAAAGAAAATTAGAACTTGGAGACTGAATATGAGCTACTATAGAGTTAACTACATGTTGATTCCAGGTCCACATATGACATTTTCCTAGAGTAGTTAACATAAACCTTCATACTTAGTGTGAGTTTGGTATAACAAATTATCTCTTTCCTAAAGAAGATAACCTAAGGGGCAGATGCCTTCACCTGGCAGGAACAACAACATACCCTCATTCCTTTGCCTTTTCCTGTAATTTAATATGCACCCAACTTCCTGTATTAAATATTGTACTGCAGGGGTGCCTGGGTGGGTTAGCCCATAAAGCATCCAAATTTGCCTTGAGTCATGATCTCATGGTTTGTGAGTTCAATGCCCATGTCAGGCTCTGTGCTGACAGCTTAGAGCCTGGAGCCTGCTTTGGATTCTGTGTCTCCCTCTCTCTCTGCCCCTCCTCCCATTCATGCTCACTCTCTCTCTCTCCCTCTCTCTCTCTCTCTCTCAAAAATAAATAGAACATTGAAATAAGTAAATAAATAAATAAATATTTTACTGAAAAATCTTATACATTGAATTTTGCTTCTACACTGACCCCACAGAACACAATCAGGGAGGTCAAAACAATTCTGAAGGAAATAGAGTAGAAATAGTTGCTTAAGTGTATGGAAAACTAAGAGAGTGGACCATGTTAATAAGATAAATGTAGATATCTTTCTATCAGCTGATAAAATATTGTGATTTAGTTCTTCAGAAATCTGGAGCCCTATTACTAGTGATCAATTCTCTTATCCTGAAACACAATATATGTAGAGAATGTTTCTCAGCTAAAGAATTTTTTAAGGGCTTGCTTTATGTCCTTGTTTTTTAGACTATAGATAAAAGGGTTCAGCATGGGGGTCACCACCGTGTACGTCACTGAGGCTATGGCACTTGCCCTGGAGTTTTGAGTAGTAGTAGAACTAAGATATACTCCAAGACCTGTGCCGTAGAACAAGGAGACAACTGAGAGATGAGACCCACACGTGGAAAATGCTTTATGCTTTCCTCCAGCTGATGAAATTCTCAAAACAGAGGTTACAATTCTAGAGTAAGAAAAAAGGATACCAGTGAGTGAAATAAAACCCAGAAGTCCAGTTGCAAAATTCATCACTAGGTCATTGAGGAAGGTGTCAGAACAGGCAAGGGGGACCACCTGATTAAGTTCACAGAAAAAGTGAGGAATCTCCAACTCTGCGCAAAAAGACAGTCGTAAAATCATTAGACCCTGTAATAAAGACTCCAGAACACTCAATACCCAGCATGCAAGAAGCAGGATGCCACAGAACTTGGGGTTCATGATGACCATGTAGTGCAGTGGCTGACAGATGGCTACAAAGCGGTCATAGGCCATCACCGTCAAGAGGAAATTGTCTAATCCTCCAAAAAGCATGACAAAATACATCTGGCTGAGGCAACCTTCGTAGGTGATCACTTTCCTCTGCGTCTGGATGTTCAGCAGCATCTTTGGGATGGTGATGGAGGTTAAACAGATGTCTGAAAAGGACAGGTTGGAGAGGAAGAAGTACATGGGGATGTGGAGGTGGGAGTCTGTGATAATGGCCAGGATGATGAGCAGGTTCCCAGTGAAGGTGACCAGGTACATGGACAGGAACAGCCAAAAGAGCAGTGACTGCAGCTCCCCCTGGTCTGAGAGTCCCAGGAGGATAAACTCTGTAACAACATGGGTTTGGTTTCTTCCTTCCCTGTAACCGATGAAAATGGCTGGAACAGTGACAAGAGCATTGAAAATTTAGCCTCAAACAGTGATTAATAAATTATATGGTTTGTCCTGAGAAACTATTGAGTACTGAAAATGAACCAAGGGTTGAAGGGGGAGGGAAAGAGGGAAGGGAGGTGGTGGTAATGGAGAAGGGCACTTGTGGGGAAGAGCACTGGGTGTTATATGGAAACCAATTTGACAATACGCTATTAAAAAATTATATGGTTTGAGTTTTTAAAACATTTCATTCATTAATTCTTACATTTTTTTCAGATATGGTACCTTTAGCTAAAAATTTCAGATCATCCCAAATGCTCCATGTTTTCCATGATATTGATACTTACTAGCCATCCTTGCCCCAATCTAAACATTTACCAAAGCAGTGTTTCCCTTTTTAAGTTCATTGAGGTTTTCTTTTGTTTATTCAACAACATTTTTGGATAATTGTTTCATGTGAAGTATTGTCAAAGACATTGGGGAAGCACTGGGGTTAATTTTAAATGACTTCAGCATTTGGGGCATCTGAGTGGCTAAGTCAGTTAAGCATCCGACTTAGGCTCAGGTCATGATCTTGCAGTTCGTAGGTTTGGGCCCTGCATCAGGCTCTGTGCTGACAGCTCAGAGCCTGGAGTCTGTCTTCCCATTCTGTGTCTCCTTCTCTCGCTGACCCTCCCCTTTCTCTCTCTCTCTCTCTCTCTCTCTCTCTCTCTCTCTCTCTCTCTCTCAAAAATAAATAAACCATTTAAAAATTTTTAAATGACCTCAGCATTAACACAATTTATTCTGAGATGTATGTGTGTGTGTGTTGGAGGGAAACAATAGAATACATATTTCAAGTTGTGGTTATTACTATTAAGTAAAATAAGGCAGGATAAGGAAATCGTGAGAAGAAAACTTTGGTATAGTCAGCTCTACTAAGGGGGCCTTTGAGCAGAAAATCTAAAGGCAGTAGATATATGAACCAAGAATATTACTGTAAGAAAAGTATTTAAGGCATAAATAGCCTGTCAAAACCTCTGAGACAAGAGCTTAGCTGGCTCCATCATGAGTCATCATGGAGGGCAGTGCAAGTGGAAAGGATAACAAAACAGAAATTGATGCTGCCATAAAATTTGATGCTGCCACAAAATTAGACAGATAGCAAGAGGCCAGAGCCTCCTGTTGCTGTGGCTACCTCTTAAGGCTTGGGCTATTACTGTTCACTTCTTGTTTTTATCTGGATATATTTTATTATATCTGTATATCACAACTGTATTACATTTTATATGCTGTGTACCAATTAAACAAAATATATCCTTCAATAATCTTATTTTTGCTCCCTGACTTTCCATTTGGTTAAACTGCTCCATTTTTTATTGTAGAAGAAAACATTAGCTTGTGAGAAATACTTCATCTATGTGTACTTCACTGATAACTTTACTACTCCCTACAGAGAGAAAGAGAGTGAGATACATGATTGTAGTATTATGTGCTCTGAATCATAGCTGATTTCAACAGAATGAACATGCTGTAAAATGGGCCAAAGACTTTTATTTTCCAGGGGGAGCTGAGTATTAGAATTCAGTCATTCCAAAAAGATAGTCATGGCTTAAGGATCTCAAGAAGCACCCTGAATAGGAATTAATACCAATCTTCCCAGATTCTTTCTTTAAAAATGCAAGAGGGGAAAACACTTCCTAACTGACTCCATGAGGCCAACAATAAACTGATAACACAGCCAGATAGACCCTGCAAGGAAACTACAAATAAATATCTCTTAGGAATGTTGATGCAAAAAATACTCAGCCAAATCCTAGCAAATCAAATCCAGCAACATATGACAAGGATTGTAAACCATGGCCAAGGGGGATTTCTTCCTGAAATATAAGAGTAGTAAACTACCTTTATGTTTATGAAAATCAGTCAGTGTAATACACAGCATTAATCAAATGAAGGAAAATAAGTTACATGATTTCTCGATTTATATGGAAAAACCACCTGGCAAACTTTAGCATACCTTCATGATTAAAAAAAAAAACTCACCAAATTAGGAATACAAGAAAATTTCCTTAACATGATAAAGGCCATATATGAAAAACCAGCTATTCACATTGCACTTAATAGTCAAAGGCTTTAGGCCCCTCCTATGATCAGGACGATGTCAAGGATGTCTGCTTTCAAAACTTGTATTCAACATAGTACTAGAAGTTCTGGACTGAACAGCAAGGCAGGAGGAAAAAGCATCTAAACTAGAATCAAAATAAAATGATCTCTATTCACACTGAGAATATAATTTTATATGCAGCAAACAAAAAAATGTGCCATAAAAATCAATAAACAAATTCAGCACATGTCAAGATAAAAAAATCAGCACTCAAGGATGTGTTGCATTTCTGTATGCCAGCAATTAACAATCCAAAAAGAAATTGAGAATGAAATTCCATTAAAAATAGCTCTAAAAAGAGTAACTATTTCAGAATAAAATTCTCTGAAAAGCAAAATACTAGTAAATGAAAACTACAAAATATTGCTTCAGGAAATTAAAGAAGGCACAAATAAATGGAACGACATCTTGTGTTCAAGTTTGGAAAATTTAAAGTAGTTAAGATGACAATACTACTTCCAAAGATCAACAGATCCAGTGACAATACTATCAGAATTTGAAAAGGGGTTGTTATTTAAAAATTCAAAAAACCCATAGTAAAATTCATATAGATTCACAAGGCACCCCCAAATAGCCAAAATAACAAAGTGGGAGGACTAACACCTCATGGTTTCAAAATTTACTACAAAACTGCATTAATCAAAACACTGGTACGACCATAGAGACAGACACACAGGCCAATGGATAGAATAAAGACCCCAGACATAAAGCCAAATGTGTGAACAATTTTCAACAAGGATGTCAACAACATTCATTGGGGAAAGAAGAGCCTTTTTAATAAATGGCACTGGGAAAATTGGATATCCACATGGAAAAGATTGAAGTTGGATCATTTCCTTTCACTATATACGAAGATCAATTCAAAATCATCAACAATGTAAAATTGTTGCTAAAAATGCATGTCTTAAAAGAAATCATAGGGGGAAAGTCGAGTGATGTTAAATTTGGCAATGACTTCTTGGATATGACAACAAAAATGTAGGCAATGAAAAGACTGATAAACTGGATTACATCAAAACTAAGATCTTCTTTGCATTAAATACACTATCAAGAGTATAAAAAAGCAATCCACATGATGGCCAGAAATATTTGCAATTCATATATTGATAAAAGATTTATAATTAGAATATATAAAGAACTCTACAGTTCAACAACAACAAAACAAGCAACCTTATTTTCAAAAATAAGTTAGAACATGAATAGACATTTCTCAAAAAAAAGGGGGGTATACAAATAGCCAAAAGGCACATACAAAACTTCTCAAAACAATTAATCTCTAGGTAAATGCAAATAAAAATCATAATGATATATCACTTAATTCCTATTAAGATGGCCCTTACAAGGAAAAAAACATAAAATAATAATTGTTGACTAGGATGTGGAAAAACTGGCAGCTTTCTACATCCCTGGTAGGAATGCAAAATGGCACAGCCACTGCTAAAGCAATAGGTCAGTTCCTCAAAAAATTTAACACAGAATTAATCAATGCCCCACATTTTCAATCCTAGTTACATACCCAAAAGAACTGAAAGTAGGGACATTACTGCTTGTAGCTACTATTCACAATAGCCAAAGGTGCAAACATCTCAAGTGTCCATTAGAGGGTACATGGATAAGCAGAGTGTCATATATATACATATATGTATTATATATATAATGGAATATTATTAACCTTAAAAATGAAATAATGATATATACTACTACATAGATAAACCTTGAATATATTTCCAAAGTGAAATAAGATAAACAGAGGAAAAACAAACATTGTGTGATGTCACTTATATGAGGTCCCTAGAGTAGTCAAATTCATGAGACAGAAGGTAGAATAATGGTTACCAAGGGCTGAGGAGGGATAATGAGAAGTCATTGTTCAAAGGGTACAGAGTTTCTCTTTGGGATGAAGAAAAATTTCTAGAGAAGAATAACAGTGATAGTAACACAATGATGTGAATGTCCTTTGTAACACACATACAAAGGGCTATGGTACATTGTACATTACATATATTTTACTGCAATGAAAAACATTAATTATATGACAGTAAATTCTTCCAAATATTTAAGGAAGAAATGATACCCATTCTTGAAAATCTCTTCCAGAAAACAGAAGTAGAAGAAACATTTCTTAACTCTTTCTATGAGGTCAGAATTACCCTTAAAATCAAAACCAGATTTAAAAAAAAAAAGTTGATAAGAAAGGCAAACCAGAGAATAATAAGGCTAGTGGATATAAATATTACATATTTAGTAATAAGTATGCCAATTGAATCAATGTAGAAAAAAATCATACATCACGAACAAGTGAGATTTTACTCCAAGAATGCAAGCCTATTTCATCATTCCAGAATCCAATCAGTGTAATCCACCACATCACAGGCTAAAAAAGAACATCCCTCTGATCTTAGTAATTGGACAGAAAGAAAAGTTTTTTTAATCCAACACCAATACATGATACAAATTTTAAGGAAAGTAGAAATGGAGGGGAGCCCCCCTCAACTTGATTAAGTACATGTCCATTTATATAGCCTACCCCTAACATCACATTTAATAGTGAGAAACTTAATGTTTTGTCCCTGTTTGGGAAGAGGCAAGGATGTCTTCCCTCATCACATCTAATCTACACTCTACTGTAAATCCAGTACAATACAATTTTTAAAGAAAATTAATATAAATTCAGAAGGAAGAAATGATATTGCCTTTGTTCCAAGATTACATGAATATCTATATGAAGAATCCCAAAGATTGACCCAAATAACTCCTGGAAGCAAGTACAGCAAGGCCACAGGGCACAGGTAAATATATCAAAATCAATTTCTTCCTATGTGTTGACAATGACCAACTGGGATAACAAATGTAGAAGAACATTCTATTTTAAAATCCTCCCCCCAGATTATTTCCATTTCAATCTTGTAACCAAAATATAAGTTTCTTGGTTAATCTGACTCTTGCCTAGCTGGCTAAGCTTACGTTTCATTTGCATCTCCCACATAATTATGTGGGTCAGATATTAAGACATTTTGTTAACTTTATAAGGATATTTTAGAGTTTAACTTCACATTTCCTCCTCTGTTGCCTCATCCTGAGCTGCTCATACCCTTTTTCACTGGAAGAACTCCAACACCTCCTTCAAGGCTCAGTACAATTATTAGCTTGTCTGTGACTATTTACTAACCTCCCATTGAAGAGTCAGTTTCTTTGGATCTTCTTCACCAGAATTCAATTTTTAGGATATTGTGTTTATTTATTTTTAAAGTTCCCACCATGTTTATATGATGAACACCTTCAAAGAATAAAAAGTGTCTCAGTCATTTATTTATTCTAGAATAAAATTTAGTACCTCCAATACACTAATTAATGAAAAAAAAGATTTGTTGAATGACTAAAAGCACAGATGGTTGAATGAAGAGGAACAGATACTCCCAACAAGGCAGATGTAAGGACAAGTACGAAAATAAAGAAAAATGTAGTCCAGATACCGAGAAGCTATAGTTAAGCACCCAAACCAAAGGAACAGGTCAAAGAAAGATGTTTCAGTGTCTCTAGACATTCCCTCCAATCTAGGTCTTCAGCTGGCAGGGTTTGGCATCACTAAGCACCCTTAATTTATTGTCCCTGTTGATGCTCCAAAAATAATCACCAATAAAAAGGGTCCCTCCCACCATAACATGTTTCCCCAGCACTTCCGACAATGCTGTGGCTCACCCAGATGTTAGGACAGAACAGTGTGAGATCACTGACCCAGTTTCTCCCACGGATAAATGATGTGATTGATAGTTATGTCCCAAGGACATGGCTCCACTCATGAAAGTTCTGGAAGATAGAGTTATATGTTTGTATCACCTGAGATTATGAGAATTGATTTCAGTGGGTGCAGCAGAAGCCTTTTCAACTTCTATGGCCATCAGGGCTGACTTCCCATGAGTCTCATTAATGAAATATTCCTTTCTCTCTCTTCCCCTTAAGAGACTTAATGTTCTAATATGATTTTATCATATGTGGAATTTAAGATACAAAACAGATGAATATATGGGAAGTGGTGTAAAAGAGAAAGGGAAACAAACCATAACAGACTCTTAATGATAGAAAATAAATTAAGGGTTGATGGAGGGAGGTGGGTGGGGATGAGCTACATGGGTGTTGGGTACTAAGGAGGGCACTTGTTGTGATGAGTACTGGGTTTTGTGTGTAAGTTATGAATCACTAAATTCTACTCCTGAAACCAATATTGTACTGGATGTTAATAAGGATTTAAATAAAAATTTGGAAAAATAAAGGCTTGGAGTTCTGGAGCTAGGAGAGAAAAACAGAATGAAAACTTCTCCCAGGGTTGATATTGGGATGCAGTCGTGGCATTCCCTGATTGTCTTTTATCCCAGAAGGAGGTCCACTGTCATTAGATGTTCTCATTAATAAGTCAGAGCAGCCCGTGGTATCAAATTCTTGATTTGGAGGAGAGATTCTGTGTACCCTAAATCTCTTCTTTCTCCCATGGTACCTATTCTGTTGGCTCACAATCATAGAAGTCCCAGTCCCCAGTGCGTATCCTTTTTTCCTGCTTCTCCTTTCTCCTACAATGTAGGCCATGTCTATTTAACCTCACTCATCTGCTTGCTTCTTTAGGCATCTTACAAACACTTATGGAGCAGTTGTGATACAGTAGGCACTAAGTGACATCCTGAGAGGGAGGAAAAGTGTAAGATATGGTTCCTTCTCTTGAAGAGCTCACAGTGCTACAGGGCAAGAGACATAAAAATAAATGAATGCACTAACATGAAGGGGTACTGACACTTGATGTAGAGATTACAAATGTAGTCAAGTCTCCCAGGAGAGAGGAGTTAAGGCTGCACAAACAAACTTCTAATTGTCCCAGTCTTTATGAGAGAGAAGGGGGTAAGAGCATTCAAGAGGAGGTATCAGGACAATATGGGAAATACTTCATACTTACTGACCAATAATCAGGGGGCAAGTATGACCATTGAAGCATTGAAACATGACCATAAGCAGTTAGACAACATTCAGATATAAAAGATTTGGGCTACAGCCTTGCTACTTATTTATAAAAATAGTTGAAGGTCAGTGCAGGTTTGATGACAGGGGATGTCCTGGATCAAGCTCTTCCTGTGGCAAACCAAGAAACAGACTCTTGACTACAGAGAAGCAACTGATGGTTAACAGAGGGGATGTAGGTAGGGAGAATGAGTTAAATAAGTGATGGGTATTAAGCAGTGCACTTGTGATGAGCACCAGGTGTTGTATGGAAGGACTGAATCACTAAATTCTACACCTGAAATGAATACTTACCTGTATGCTAACTAGAACTTAAATAATGTCTTAAAAAACCAGAATCTTGGGGTGCCTCGGTGGTACAGTTGGTTAAAAGCATCCAACTCTTGATTTCAACTCAGGCCATGAGACTGATCCTTGCCCTCGCATTGGTCTCTGTGCTGAGCACGAAGCCTGCTAGGGATTCTCTCTCGCTCTTGCTCTCGCTCGCTCGCTCTCGCTCTCTCTCTCTCTCTCTCTCTCTCTCTCTCTCTCTCTTGCTCAAATAAATAAAAAATACTTTTTAAAAACCGACTCTGAAATACAGAGAATATATTGGTGGTTGCCAGAAGGAAGGTAGGGGGGATGAGATACATAAAAGGGATTAATAGTGGGGGGGGGGTCAGTTGGTTGAGTGATTGCTTCTTGATTTCAGCTCAGGTCATGATTCCAGGGTCATGGGATACAGCCCTGCATTGGGCCCCGCACAGAGTGTGCAGCCTGCTCAAGATTCATTCTCTCTCTCTCTCTCTCTCTCTCTCTCTGCCTTCCTCCCTCCTTCTCCCTCTGCCCCTCTTTCCAGTTTGTGCTCTCTCTCTAAAATAAAAATACTTAAAAAATATACTTAAAAAGATAAAGGCAATTTAGAGTACACATATCTCCATAAGTACTAAACAATGTATAAGTTGTTGAAGTATTATACTGTACACCTCAAATTAATAAAACACTGTATGTAAACTACACTTCGATAAATATAATACCTGGGGAAAGGGGGAGATATGATTTTCAGAATGATCACATTACATTTTAAAGTGATCAGCGTTCAACGTTGACAACAAAAACAAATATAACTCAATCATACATCATATGTAACATCAGACATATACATACAAATATAACGCATACATACATCATATGTACAACAGACATATAACTAAATACAATAGGAGGTAGCCCAGAAAAAAAAAACCTCTCATACATAAAACTAAATGATTTTTGAAAAAAGTTCCAGGACAGTTCAAAAGTAAATGGACAGTTTTTCTAAGAAATGGTGATGGGGCACTTGGGTGGCTTAGTCAACTGAACATCCAATTCTTGATTTTGGCTCAGGTCATTATCTCAGTGTGGTGGGATCAATCTCTACATCGGGCTCTGCACTGAATGTGGGGACTGATAAATATTTTTTCTCTCTCTCCCTCTACCCCTCTCCCAAGCTCCCACTCTCTCACTCTATAAACAAAAAAACCCCAACAAATAAATAAATAAATAAAATGGTGGGGGGAAACATGGATATCCACATTAAAAAAAGATGAAAGTGACCTTTTCATCCACCATCTACAAACATGAATGCAAATGGACCATAGACCTACCACAGAAAATAAACCTGTAATTTGACTATTGTTGATAGCGCTGCTATAAACACTGGGGTACATGTGTCTCTTAGAAACAGTATTTTTGTATCTTTTGGATAAATACCTAGTAGTGCAATTGCTGGGTCATAGAGTAGTTCTATTTAAAAGATGTGATATTATATATATAATGGAATATTACTCCATCACCAAAAAGTATGAAATCTTGTCATTTGTAGCAATGTGGTTGGAACTAGAGTATATCATGCTAAGTAAAATAAGTCCATCAGAGAAAAACAAATACCATATAATTTCACTCATATGTGGGATTTAAGAAACATGACAGGACATCCAGATGGCGTACAGGCACATGAAACGATGCTCAACATCACTCATCATCAGGGCAACACAAATCAAAACCACACTGAGATACCACCTCACGCCAGTCAGAGTAGCTAAAATGAACAAATCAAGATGCTGGCGAGGGTGTGGAGAGACAGGCACCCTCCTACACTGTTGGTGGGAATGTAAACTGGTGCAGCCACTCTGGAAAACAGTGTGGAGGTTCCTCAAAAAACTATCCATAGAACTCCCTTATGACCCAGCAATAGCCCTGCTAGGGATTTACCCAAGAGATACAGAAATGCTGATGCATAGGAGCACATGTACCCCAATTTTTCATAGCAGCAATGTCAACAATAGCCAAAACATGGAAAAAGCCTAAATGTCCATCACCTGATGAGTGGATCAAGAAGATGTGGTATATATACACAATGGAGTACTACATGGCAATGAGAAAGAATGAAATATGGCCATTTGTAAGAAAGTGGATGGACCTTGAGGGTGTCATGCTAAGCGAAATAAGTCAGGCAGAGAAGGACAGAAACCATATGTTTGCACTCATAGGTCTAACAGAAAATTTTCAGAATAATCTAGCTTCAAGAAAAGCAAGCAGTTAGTAGTGCTTAAGAAAAATTGATTCAGTCTCTAATGGATAGTTGATACCTGTCACAACACAGCATTTTACATACTGTTAAGTGAAACTGCAATACAATCTAAGTTTATTTTGGAAGTGTTTGCTGTATAATTGGATTTAAGGAAATGTTTAGAGGTGCAGTAGGCATGACTTTGAGTAGATAATGAAAGAAAATGCAAAATGCTTATTGATTCATGATGTGGTTTCATCTTAGCTTGGGCAAACCATGCAGTATTTAATACATAGTAGCAGAATATTTACTATCGAAGCTTGAAAAGATATGAGTTCTATGTGTGCAATCCTTCACTTATGCATGTGAGAGGGTTTTCTTTTGTTTAATATTTTTACACTGTAGTACTTGTTTTGCTTGTTGGTGGTGTTTACTTATTTAATACATTCCATCAGGGACAGAAATTACATGCTGGGGTTTTTTTTCCCCTAGGAAGTGTGTCTTGGGATTTTCCCTTATTTTTTTCTTCATTTTTTTCCTCTTCTTTTCTTGGTGGTGGTGGTGGTTATGTTTAAATGAAGTTGCTTTTACAACACCAAAGACTTAATCATCCATTTCCTATATAAAAGGTAGCTACTTTTTTGCATGGACCTCAAGTATATTGTAGTATAGAGGTGGAATTTAAGGAAAGGTATTAAGCAGGCTGTGTTGTAGCTTATGGGCAAGTAATAAATTGTATCATTTATCTTGAATGTATCA